>CM051267.1:27152472-27367472 GCA_027921565.1 Artemia sinica
GTCGGTGATGAGTCCAATTTTTTCCCGACTAATTTTTAGGGAGAGGTTTGTGGACTGGAAAAATAATACCCTAGATCAAGATTAAATTCCTTGTAAATTTGATCCGTATTTTTACATACAATATCCAACAGAGTTAGCACATCACTTGACAAATACAATTTGCAGTAGTCAAATCCATTTTTACACCCTCCCTCTGCCCACACCTTTTTGGCAAAGTTGTATTCATCAGGGGTGCACCTACGATCGTACAGACTGTCGTAAAACGATTCAATTGAGGGAATTTTCTCCTCGGCAAATCTCGACATGGATTTAAAATGATCATAAGCTTAAACTCCTTTGACCGTTAATAAATCATATAAAGCATTTGGAAATTTTGGAGGCAAACATTTGGAGGCTTATGTTCAGACATACACATGAAAGAGAGAGAGAGTGAGAGAGGATAAATTTAATTTTCTTACGTTTTTGTTAGAACAGCTGATCATAGCTTGTGGAGAGTCCATGTTCGTTGTCAGGAGATCTTGTGTCATCCGAGGACTAGGGATGGTCTCCACTATATTCAAAAGTGTGTCCATAACCGTACAATCAACATTACGGGGGGACTGACTTTCATCTTTGTCTTCCACTGAATGTATTTCGTGTGACATGGATCTCCTAGGACTAGAGATGGTCTCAATCAGCCTCAATAAACCATTCATAAAAGAAGGATCAACATGTCCTGGCGACTGATTCTCTTCTTCATTTTCCCCCCGATTGACTGCTCGTGGAACCTCTTGGAATTCAACAATTCTTTTTTTTGGTCTTTTTGATTGCCTCTTTATAGCATCGGTCTAGAAAAAATAGCAAAATCAAATTATTTGCTACAAATATATAATGTCTTTTTAATCCTGAGAAAAAAAACCAGTCTCTGTTTTAATTTCTAATTCATGGAATGCTAACAAACAATTATTTCTTGTGGCTCAAGTTTTTTTTTTACAAGGATGGGGGGGGGGTCTTATCATACACAAACACACATTTATTACATTCCCCTACTATTATTATTTTTTTAGATACAATTTTTACTAAATCTATTTAAAAAACAATGCATAATAAGAGGTTTGTGTTCAAACACGCACATGAAGAGAGAAGAGGATAAATTAAATTTCTCTTACGTTTTTCGATAGAAGAGTTGATCATAGCTTGTGAAGAGTCCACGTTTGTTATTGGGAGTTCTTCTGCTATGGCCTCTTTTTGGCATCGGTCTAGAATATATATGTATATGTATATAATATATATTATATATATATATATATATATATATATTATATATAATATATATACTATATATATATATATATATATATATATCTATATATATATATATATATATTATATATATATATATATATATATATAATATATATATAATATATATATATATATGTATATATATATATATATATATATATATATATATATATATATATATATATATATATATATATATATATATATATATATATATATATATATATATATATATATATATATATATATATATATTATATATATATATATATATATATATATATATATAGTCTTTTCCATCCTGAGAAAAAAAATAGTATCAGTTTTAATTTCTAGAGGCTTGTGTTCAAACATACACAAGAAAGAGAGAGAGAGACGATACAGAAATCTTGAAGAAAATATTTGCATACGTAAAGAACAGTTCCTATGAGGTAATAAATAGATGCTCTTTATCATTACATAACAAACAACTTTACAATAGTATTGCACAAGATCCTGGTATGCGTAATAAAGTCTTTAGGGGGTAGTAGCTCCTATAGTATGCCCCCCCTATGGGTCTTGTGGAATCTAGTGGGCCTTCACTACTTTCCCTTATTTATTTTACATTTTTTTTTGGGGGGGGGGGTTTTGAGGCTGAGTTATTATAGCAGAGTAAAACACAAAGCTAAAAAAAATATTTTTCTTGCCTCTTCGAAATAAGAAGTCTATTTTAAATATGCAAGGTTCTGATTTAGAGTTTGGGTCCATGTTATTTAAATAAAATAAAAAAGTCTCCCCCTCCCCTACTATAGTATTGCACAAGACTCAGGTATGCGTAATAAAATCTTCAGGGACTAGTAGTTCCAATAGTATGCCCCCCCTATGGGTCTTGTGGAATATAGTGAGCCTCCACTACTTTTCCTTATATATTTTACATTATTGGGGGCGCCCTGGTTCTGATTTAGAGTTTGGCTCCATGTTATTCAATGAAATTAAAAAAAAGAGAAACCCTGAAGGTATTTTAGACCGGAAAATCTTCTGAATTCCCCTTCTCTCCCCTAGTACAAAATCCACTCAATTTTTCTTCTCTGTTAATAATATATGATTAATTTCTATGTTTTATTGACCTCGATGGTTCTTAATAAATTTACATTGGTCTATAAAAAAAGTCTTCAAACAGAACAAACAGGGCTCTTCTCTCGAGAAAGAACAATCATTGACGTGGCATAAATTTGACTTCAAATAACGCGAACTAGTATTTTCATACTACTTCAAAAAAATCTCATTGCTATGCCTTAAGTTTTAACCCAAATGACTATAATTCTATTTCTAATATTAAACTCAAAGAAATAAAATAAATACTTTTCTTAAAAAAAATACTTGACTTTCTTTTCAATCCTTCCCTTCCCTCGCCTTAAAAAATATCATTTCTTTTCAATAGTGTAAAAGACGCCATCTTATTTTTCATCTCAAGTGAAAGTAACTCTTTGAACGTCATAGCCTTCGAAACGTATTACATTCGTTTTGATGTTGCAAGCCGCTAGCATTCCAGAGGATAATGCATTTAGTATTAAGCATAATGTTACTGTGTTATAATGGAATTTTATTGACGAAATGTTGCTTGAAAGTGAAACATGAAATGGGATTCGATGTTCTTCTTGGAATAATTTATTATGAAATGGTAAGAAGGACATTTATATATTTGTTTATAAATTATATAACCCCACTAGATATTTACTTGATAATTCAATAGCTATGAAATTTATAAATATATATTTTAATAAGACTTTCTCTCGTCCACTTATATTCACTAAGAATAATAAAAAAAAGAACACTTACCTTTTCCATAGAATCACTATAATCCAAATTTCTTTTCTCAGACATAATTTATTCACTTAACTATTCTGCACCAGTCGAGTATTGTTAAACTAATGATAATATTATTATTGATTTCTTACCTTATATGTAAATTTCAGAAGATCATGGGTTTCCCCCATAGTCCCGGTTTCATATCAAGAAAAAATTAACCAAACGCAATAGCTATTACCCAAGAGAGATTTTCCCAAAAACCTGTTGACAAATCAGTTAAGTAGCTAGGTTTTCCCCCCAAAGTCTTCCCTTGTTGAGAAACTTATTAGGCTTTCCCAAAATTGTTCACAAACATGTTATGTAACTAGGGTTTTTCCCAAGGTCTCTGTTGACAAAAATATTTCTGGGTTTTCCCCCATGACCTTGAACTTGGGACTCAGGGACTACGTACTCCCTACCAATGGCATATAGCAGCACGCATTATGGTACCTAATATACTACTGGAGTGGCGTTATCAGCCGTTGCGCAGGTATCCGTAGAGCCGTCAAAATCGATGACCGATAAAAATCCCTTAGGAACCGAAGTTGAACTTTCCATTGTTGAAGATATGATCATACTTTCTTACTTTTTTTTAAATTTCTTACTTTTGCTTATATAAATCATAATATCAGTAGAGATGCCTTATTGAGTCCCACGATTACCACGTGGTTTATGGTTTTTGTCAGTGAGAATGAAAAAACAGGAATTTTGTCACATTTATGGATGGTTTTATGGACTTTCTCAGTGAGAATGAAAAAACAGGAATTTTCTCACATTTATGGTTGTTTTCATGGATGGTTATGTGCGTTGATTATTTGATGGTTTTATGGATTTTGTCAGTGAGAATGGAAAAACAGGAACTTTGTCACTTTCATGGACTACAGAGTCATTAGGGAGAACACGTGGTTAATGGGGTCAATGTTGTTGTGTTTTGGGCACGCGATAGAGTCATAAGGGGGAACACCTGGTTAATGGGGTCAATGCTATTGTTGTTGTTTTGGGCACGCTCTCAGCGAATGCCAAGGTCAATGTTGTTGTTGTTTCCGAGCCAACTTTCTTTTCTGGTCAGTCTAGAGTTGGCAGTCAGAGTGAAAGGATTGAAAAATGAATAAATTTGAGAAAGAGAGAATTAGATCAAATCTAGTGTTTATGGAAAAACATTTGATTTTGGATGATGATTTTCTCGCCATTTGGAATAATCCTCATTGGACTATTGTATGAAACTTTTAAAATGTGACTCAAATGCTTATACTCAATTCATTGATATCTTGATCACGACACGTCAGAATGATATCGTGGATATACTTTCATTGCCAATGTAGATGGCTCCTCCTTCGAAAGAGGCAACGTCACAGAGTTACTCCTCTCCCCTTTCCTACACTTTGAATTTATCGAGCGAAGACGATCAGTTTCGTTTTAGCTGTGAGAGAGTTGACATCGGAAACCAAAATGTTCTATATATGCCCATTGTGCATGTACACTCTTGGCACTTGGACTCAATGTGAGAATTGTACAATTATTGATGACTATAATGAAAAGTGTAAATTATGTAATCCTTGCAAATTACATAGAGGCTATGCAGTACAAATTAAAGGATGTAATTCATGTCTTGAGGAGGTGTGTGACTCTCATCCTAGAGGGCACCTATGCTCCAATTGTCACAATGATAAATGTGATCAGTGGGAGAATACTTACCCCGCTATGATTGGAAAGAATCCTAAACGTGATTTTAGTTTATTTCTACGAGATTGGTATCGTCGTGGATTTAAATTATTCTGGGAAGAGGAATCTGGTCTACGATTCAACTGTTGGGGTAACAAGACAATCTGGTTTCTACGTCATCGTTGTGACGACACCACCTACTATGACTATAAACCAAGCGATTTTTATTTGGCAGTTACCGAATGTGATTCACCACTTGAAAACACAGTATGTGATATTGCTTCAAATAGACAGATTGAAACTCGTGAATTTCATAATATGAATGCAAATAGTATCATTGACTATACAAAGAGATATGACAAGAGTGAAGTTACATTGTACTGCAGAAAATGTGATCCTGACTTTGCAGTCAATCAAGATCAATATATAGTGAATCCAAATGATTTACCAGCATTAGTGGTTCACGACAGTTACCTATACACCGATGAAGAAATCTAAAAGTGAAGATTTAAAGACATTGTTGTATATATACATTTTATTAATAAACAAATTCACAAACATTTTTTAAGCACTTTACTCTTAGGGCACTGAAATCAATATTAAATACACTTGTAAGTATATTTTCCACTAGAAAGTCGTTCAGACGTGGATTGTCACCATAAATATGGAGAAACTGCTTGTAAGTATAGCCACGACATCGGAACACAAAATATAGTAGCGCATGGAAGCCACAGCTTTTAGTCGTTAGATCCTGCACCCTTTTTCGATTTTGAATAATAGTTTTATTACTGCTCTCAATATAGTTGCTGATGTGAGGCGTGTAGAATGTATAGGGTAGACCAAGAGGATCAAAAAATTCGATATTCCTCATTGTTTGATAGATGCACAGCCAATGACCCGTCAGCACAGTCGATGGACTGCTATTAACAATAATCAAGGTATTGTTCGCACTTTGAATTTTTCCAAGATAGTCTGAGGGTAGACAATAGGATTTGTACTGGGACATGTAGGGGTCCATATTAAATACACTGATTATTTGACTGGTGTTCATGGCGCCAAGTCTAGTAGAACACTGCCTTCGGGAGTGATTTCCCAATAGGTTTCATATTGATTTAGTGAGATTAGGGCAATACTCTCAGCCAATGGGTTGGCAAATGTACACTCTAAACGCACAGTCCCCGTACGTACTATACTCATATCCTGTGTGCCAGACAAATCCAATACAATGATACCATGTGTTTTAGCAAACATATCTTCGGTTATACCATTTTCAAATAGTTGCGAATCATGATCTAGGGTTTGCATGGTCAACTCATACAATGTTCTATAGGATTTATCAAAAGATAGATTGTAGAGTGGGATACCATTTACTTTGCACACAAGAGATGAAAGTCCAAACATCTCGAATTTATGTGGGCATTCAGTCCATGATCCTATTGCACTGGCGCTCTTTACAAATGCCAAAGCCAATTTCGAGGGGATTTCGCCATTGATAAAGGATGAATCGGTGAAGGTGCGTGACCCCATTGCAATATGACGCTGATTGGTGATTGTATGAGGAACAAGTAGTTTAATATTATTTCCATTGGCTCTCAGTTTTTCCACGGCCAAAGCAACAGAACTCATAACCTGCTGTTTGCGTACATGAAGTATTGCTGAGGTGAGGGAGAGGCTTACATCGGGATTGGCGGCAAGTTCCTTTCTCAATATGAAATTGGATGGTGCAAGCGTCAATTTTATATCCACTTTAACATTGGGTGGTAGCCATTGGGGTATATTAAATATTTCATGATATATTTTTCCAACTAGATGTAATTCACTAGTTGTAGCATTTTTAAGTGCATCTGTACTATCAGTATTAGTAATATATTCATATCCATTGGAGGCACCTCTCAATTCCTTGTATGACTTGGGTGTCATCAGCATGAATTGGATATAGCTAGCATAGTTTGAGAGATTGTTGCTTGTGCTCACCAGCGTGCCATTGATGTAGACGCTAATTTGACGAAATAAATTATGTAGTATACAATTTTCATAGGATATCCCATCAGCTCGAACTGGCATTGTATTATCGGATTTCCGGACCTTCATTTGTAAATCTATAAATGTGGACGATAAATCCATAAAGTAGTCTTCATTGGAATAAATTTGAAAGTGGATATTATCGGAGAGGGGTTGTAGTGGATAAAATTGTTCATAGTATCCATGCTTGACACTCACATCAACATTTTCGGCATTGAATAGATTCAATGAGGCGGTGATTGAAGGTTGAGAATCCTTATGTGGTAGGTAGGACATCTTAAGAGAAGAAATCAAGTTTCGATCTAACAATTTTCTTCCTGGGGCTTCTGGTTACACTACGTATCGGCTTTTTCCTTCTTTTCTTTGACAAAAGGGATGTCTTTCGTTTCCGTCCTGAGTAGAGACTGATGAGTGATGCATTGTTTCTTAACCTTTTTAAACCTTTACCATTTTGCTTTAATTTCTCGCCAAGGGTTCGCGCACTGGACCTAAGATTTTCCGAAGCACTTTTTTTAAAATCCTTGCCAGAGCCCCAATCGTATAGTGTAGAGGATGCAAAATCTGTCGCAGCCGGTACAAGATATTTTCTAGCCAGTGGTAGTGAAGAGCGAAACAGCTTAGCAAACCAGCTACCAAGACCATAGCCAGACATTGACGAGCGACCCTTGTAATAGTCCATTCCATTGCCCTGTTGTCTTGGGCCAAGAGTATTAACATAGCAGTCAATATCAGGACAAGTGAATACCACTTTTCTATTAGACATCTTGCTGTTGAACGATGGGTCGAAAATGACATGTAATCACAGCCAAACCTTTTGAAATTGCTATTGGATCACCCAATTCAGTTCTTAATGTTAACTGACAGAGTTCCAAATAGGAAGTGTTTACTGGAATATACTGAAGATGCTTTATATTGTAGTGATGAATATGTTCTTGATTGGTTTTTCGTTCAAGAACTCGTAGGAGGGGAACATTTGAATTACCAACCCGAGATGTTTCCACAAATGAAGCATAGAGAAATATACAAGTGTCTGTGGAGAAGGCAGGCGGGTAGTCAGCAAAAATGAAATTAGTGTTTCCGGCACTTTTACCATTGATTATATTGAGCTTAAAGCCAAGAACATCCCTTAGGTTATCATTGAGAATAATCTTTTCACTGGCAATAGGTGAACTAATGTAGATCTTGCCCTCCTCCTTTGAATAGTTGAAATGAAAAGCTCCTTTTTTACGAGCGGAAATTCTTTATTAATAGTACGACATAAATCATTCATACAGGTGAGTTCCTCGTAGGGTAATTCAATATATGGATAATCCAACCAATTGATTTTTTGAATTTGTTCTTGACCACCTGGTGGTGGTGGCCAATCATATGGTCTAATTTTTATTTCATATTTACGATCCTTTCTCAGGATGTCATAGGTATTTTTGAGAATACAGTCGACAAGAGCCACTTCATACTTTCCGTCGAATTTGATGGTGGGGGAGAGTTTTGTCCAAAAATCACTTGTTTTATTCAAGTCATTGTAGAGAGGATCAGAAACATTGGACATGAAAGTCACATAGAAATCATTGGGCATTGTTAATATCTTCAGCACTGACCCAAGAATCAAAATCCGAGTTGTATCCTAGCCAGCGAACAAGCAACTGTTTCTTGCCCCTACGAGTACGACTCTTTAATATCTTTTCAATTTGATAAATTTCACTAGTGTTTCTAACTTTTTGCAGTTCATATTCATAAAAACCACCGAGAATCTCATCATCTTTGCTATCTCGTAGTCGATAAGTTATGGGTATGGTGTCTAGGATTTTGGACACTTTAAAAAGTTCGGTGCTCCATAAATAATTCCCCTTTTCAAAAATATTGGTGGTTCTATTAATTCGAACAGTATCACCAACATTGAATTTCTTCTTCTTTTTCTTCTCATTGCCATCGGAGTATTGCTTTAGAAAAGCATCAAATGTATTCTCACTGTAGTGAACATCCGTGGTGTAGAGTTGGACAGAGATCGATGTGGTCGATGGTTGTATATCTGCATGATTTTATCTAAATCGTGAATAAAAGCAGATGTATTTTTCAGTGTACAATATCTTGAAATTAATAGACGAATCGTTCTTATTAATCGTTCGGCCAATGCAGCCTTTATCGGACTGTGACTATGATAGAGTGTCGTATTATATTTCAAAAGAACCTTTTGCACATGTGGGTTAACAAATTCACTGCCACGATCTGATTGAATTTTTCTATAGGAATCCTGTTCAAGAATACTTTCAATGGCCCGAGCAACTTCAACACCTCTCTTTGATCGCAGCGGAATGGCATAGGCATAGCGACTAAAAATACTGATTGCCACTAGAATATATTTGTAGGGTGTATTGTGACGCCGTTGAACTGCGTCTAAAGTTAAAAGATCCATTTGCATTATATGCAGAGGGAAAAAGGCTTTAGTTTGACGATATTGTTTACTGCGAAGTCTATGATCCCGATGTAGTGTGTAACTTGGTTCATTTTCTAGATACTCTTTTGCATTTTTCAATGTGGTGCCGGAGACAGCTCTAGAAAGCGTTTTGGGAGAACTTAAACTTCCCGCTTCACCAACATTTTCATAGACACCTTTCAAAACTTCATCCATTTTGAACGTAAACACGTAGTGTAATGTCCACTCCCCTTTTGCACACTGGAGGGCGAATCAATTCGTCTTCGCTTTTGACTAGCAGCCACAGGTGTTGTAAAATCAGTGGTGCTAGTATCTTCAAATATTGAATCTTCTTCTTTTTTAAATGGTGTTGTTGGAGGACTATATTCTCTTAGTTTCTTTAGAATTTGCTTATTGCCAATAAGACTTTTGGGAAAGTTTGATACACTTAGAAAGGTGTATAGATTATCGTCAAAGGATAAGAGTCCTTTACGATTCGTCACCATATCACAAATTAAATCAACTAGATTATAACTTTTTCCCCAAATTATAATTCGTTTCCCTGTGCTGTCGACTTGAACTTGATCACCAGATTCCAACACGAGATAAGATAATACTCTTTTACTCTGTTCTCGATAGGACAGTGGCAATAGGTTTCCAATTTTCAATACAATCGAATTCAATTCCTTCTCCTTCGATTGTGCAGAATCTTGAGATGTTTCTTGTTTAGAGGGATCGGTGACGGCGGGTCTCTCACGATAAGGTCTATGTTTGTCCATACGTCGCAATGCATCTTGAAGTAAAAGCAGTTTTTTATCATCGGCAATATTCTCATCATTAATGAATTTACTCAGATTGTCTTCAAAATGTTCGACGGGCGAGAGGACAAGTTCTATTGGAGTCAATTTATAGGGTTTTGCCATTCTCTAGAGAAAACTGTTTACAAGTCCTGCAATTATTGGCAGTAAAAGTGTGAAAAAGCTACCGCCTGCTTGAAGGAGCCGTTTTCTTTTAAATTTGTTTCCCTTGTTTTTACAAGCCAAGGCACGTACAGTGGAACGATGTTGCTTTGTCTGTTGTCTAACACCTTCTGGCAGTTGAACATTGCCCTCAGTTAAATTTAAACAAAGTTCAGATATTAGATTAATGAAATCATTGTCGACACCATGTTTAAGTATAGCCTTCCTAAGCGGAGGTTTTGAAGTGCCTAGAACGGAAAACAGATGCCGTTGTTCGTGTAGTTTCTTCAGTGTCATAATGGCGACTAATAGCCTTTTCTACTATTCACTGGAAGATATACTGTAATTTCATTGTCGAAAATGTCGGTGACTACACGAAGATCCTCGGGCGTGCGATCCTGGATTAAGATCCAATAAAATGTAACCGTAGGGCTTGCTAGTCGCCTGAGTGTACGCTGACAACAGAAATTTAGGGGCGCCGGGGTATATCTGTTTATGAGAGTTATGAGTGAGCTAGAATCACGAACGACTCGATAGATAGTATAGATAGTGCAATTCAAAGCAAGGGTTTCGCATACATTTGCTCTGATGAAACAGATTGTGTAGAACCAGGGTTATGGAAATGTGTTCATGGTGAGAGCGAACGGTGAACAATTGTAGCATTTCCTGTGAGAATTGTTCAATGGATTCAGCCAAATCATCAATAATCAGCCACGAGTTCGGTTCAATACTATTGAAAAGATCAAGTCCTCTTATGAATTGTATTGGTATGGTTGTGGCAATAGCTTTTATTTTATCATAGGACTCTTGCCAAATACTATAGCAATAGTAGATTTTTTTCGGTTTTTCCAAAAACATTTTATCGCAATTTTGAATTATTCTAGCTAAAAGTGTTGTTTTCCCCGACATTGAGGGTCCACACAGAAATGATCTGAAGGGCGTTTTAAATTGATACATGTTGTTGACAACAGTCAGACTATGACTAACTGTAAATCATATGTGTCCAATGAATAAGTAGTAATTTTCCCATAGATCTATCTATTCAAGAACAACAAAAACAATATTTCATGGCAACATTTATTACAGCAAATATTTGTTCAACATGACACTTGGTCAACATGAAAACTCTATTTGTTCAACATGAACAATGATAACACTTTATAATAAACACTTTTCTGTACAACACTTTTGTACAACACTTTTCTGTACAACACTTTTCTGTACTACATCTTTGTACAACACTTTTCTATACAACACTTTTTGTACAATAAAATACATTTGGAACTAGCACAGTTGAACATTACAGTGATTGGTGGCCCCCCACCCCCGGGAGCCGGCCGCGGGAAGGGTCCCCCATCCCCCCCCGGGAGCCGCGATGGAAAAACAATAGTTGTCGTCACTGCTACGGGTTAGTGGTGGTGGTTAGTGCTTGGGCTAGATTAGTTGGTTAGGTTAATTTATGAAAGGTTGAGTGGTGATGGTTAGTGCTTGGGTTAGATTAGTTTATCCAGACCAAGTTGATTACGATAGTCTACGCATTCAACTCGGTCTGAAATACGATAGTGACCATGAGGCAGGACACTCACACCATTCTCGAGCACATAGACCTTGTCAGATATACACGACATTGCATTTTTTTCTACTCTCACAGTATAATTTCTATACTGTAGAGAGTGAATTGCAAGCACTTGTGCTCTTGCCACTAGGCTACTTTCTACACAGTCTCTGTACACGCTCATGTTGAAATTGCTCTTTACAAAGTGTGTAGGCACCCCTTTACATGTCTTCTTTTCATCCCCACTATGTGTTTCAACACAATAAACTTTGGGACCCGGGAACACCCCCCTGGATATCAAATCACTCCCCGTCTCTGATTTTAATTTTAATAGTTGGTTGGGGGCTTGACGTTTCACCAGCTCGGGGTAGAGGGATGGATTCCAGTTGGTGAAATCCATCCGCGAGCTGATGTGCACCCCATTTTACAAATCACCCAATAAATCTTCAGTCCCATTTACCTTTAACAGCAGAGAATCTGTATCCCCATAGTAAACTTGAACCTCCCCCTCCCGTGGCCATTGCACCTTGCACAAATTGTAAAAGAAGGACAACATGAGCTTTTTTGAAATTTCTAGTACTGAACTACCTCCTGCGATATTCTTGTTCAGTACTATATTTCGCTTTTTCCTGTGTAGAAGAACCATGCCGGCCTCTATGCTCGTGAATGATGTAAAATTGGGGTCGGCAATAATTCGTGCACACTCTAGAGGGTCAGTCACGACGTCGCAGCGAGATCTGTTACGTACGCTTTCACACATTTTGCCAAACGCTGAATTTAGAATGAGCTTGTACAATTCCTTCTCTACCTTTGAATTTGCCCTAGAACGTTTATCGACAAAAGTATCGATAAACGTTTTCAAATAAGGTTTCTGATTGAACTGCAGGACCCTATGTATTTTGGTGATTTTGAAGCCATTGTTCACCATCCAGTGCAAAAGCACATGGTGAACAACGATATTCTCTTTAGGGTCCAAATCAGCAATCAGCTTTTGTTTAGAGGGAGTCCAATGCATCCCCATATCCTCAACCAATGATCGATTGTAGGGGCTCAGCGAGTCCCTGGTCACTGGTCGATTGATACAGGAAAAACAAAATCTTTGACTGAGTCGTGAAGGGCCAGCGGAATGTGACCGTCATTTCAAAGAACCATCCTTGTGGCCCGTTGTCCTCGACGGTGTTAATGTCGGGGAACTCACAAGGATTCTCAAGCCATTGATAGTTCCCACACGGCAAAGAGTAGTGAGACATTGCCGAGGGTACAACGAGTTCATGTCCAAGAACACTGCATTTGACTTTGCACCGGTGCTTTGTCCGCTCGGATCGGTTGATAAGACGCGGTCCCCGTGAAAAACATACCCTCCCCTCATTGAACGCTCTACAAAAAGGTGTTGATCTACGTCAGTGATTAGGCCTATTTCCTCCCTGCTAATTTTTAAAATTAAATCCATTACTAAATGGGGTGTAGAAAAATAATATCCTATATCTAACCCGAACTCTGAATAGATCTGGTCTGTATTCTTACAGACTATATCCAACAGAGTTAGAACGTCACTGGCCAAGTACAGTCTACAATAATCCCACCCATTTTTACAATCCCCCTTAGCCCACACCTTCTTGGCAAACTCATAATCCTCGGCTGTGCATTCACTGTTGGTCAGTGAATTGTGAAAAGCTTCAATTGGAGGTAGTTTCTCCTCGCTTAAGCGAGCGCCAGAGCAGTAATAATCATATGCATATACACCTTTGCTGGTTAATAAGTCATACATTTCACTGTCTGGAAAGTGCTGTTTAAGCAAGGGAAAGCTATCAAAATTGTCGCTTTTCTGCACTTGAATTAGTTGACTTAAGGATTTGGGGAAAAAACTAAAAGAATCTAAAAACCTAATTTTATTCCAGCACGTACGCCCATTATCCACTACCTGCCATTTCAGTTCGAGAAGCAATAACTTCTCGGCTGATTTGGGAATGATGTTGTAGATAAATGAATTATTCACCCATGGACTATCTACTCCCCCTCCCTCCCTGTGCATACGTGCCAGTGCCGGTAAAATAAATTTTAAGTCATAGTTAGAGTTATGAATAAAAACTGGGATAAAAAACTGTTGGCTAACATTTAAATTACACGATTGATGCGCTAACCCCCCTAAAATTACTACCCCCAGATGATATTTCCTGCCACAAGTGATCATGGTCTCTGACTTTCCCCCTCCCCCCTCTTTTTCCCTTTAGTCCCCTTATCCTCCTCTACAAACTCCCCCTTACAAACCCAACATATTTTTTGATTTTTAATCGCGAGACGATCCTCTGCAGACAGCACCATTGGATAATGCGTATTTCTCAAACGAGAAATAGCACCATTAGCCGTGCCAATCAGTTTAGTCAATGCCTTGACCATGCACTCATTCTCATCCAATGTCTCAACTATTTCTAACAACCGCATGGTGTTAGAACTGTCTCTTTGCGCATGAGCATAGGACACTGCAATGGCCTGGTGTTCTTTGATACGGTTTGGATATTGGGGGTCATTCACCTCCACCAGCTTAGCTTCGCAGTCCAAAGATATTTTGTTGCATTGGAGAAGGGTATTCTGAAAATTTTTAAAGCGTAGAATGGACCTATCCCCTGAAACCGTTTCCACTGTCTGATAGCCATGCCGTCTACAATGCCTCATGTGACCCCGTAGTTTTATATCACTACGGAATCTAGATAGGCATGTTGGACAGTAGAAACATTCCCCCCTTAGCTTACCCTCCCCCAGAACTCTACTAATGTCAGTGATAGGGTTAAAATGACCGATTGCGTTTGGTTGACTAGGTGGCGTGTATAGCAACCAAACCCAGTGTTTAACCAAATCAACTGACGGGCCCCTTACTGGGAATACCACCCCCTTCTTTTTAGAGCGAGTCCCATCTTCAAATTCTGTTTCGTATTGTACCACAGTAACGCCAATATTTAAGTGGACATTAGCCCTTTCAAAAATGTCAATGGATCGAAGCGTTACTGGGTATTTCCCCTCTAAGCAAGAAAAATCTACAACTGGGAAATCGGACCCTTCCTTCCCGTGTACAGCCCAGTGATCTAAATTCTTCTTGGTAGCGTCATCTGCTAGAGGCTGAAAGGCTGATATGAGGAAAGCATACTTGAAACACTTTTGATCTGTTTCAAAACGGATCCGCTGGACACCACGACAACCTACTAGATCTGGATTATAATTTAAAACTACTGCCCTTTCCCCACCTGCCCCCCCCCCTCTTAAAATAAAATCTTTCTTAAATTTACAGATATTAACGCTTAAATTTTCAATAAATAAAACTACAGACCCACTCCCATTTTCATTATAGTTCTCGAGATGCGCTATAATTTGTCCTACCCACTCACTAAAAACTCCCTCAAAATTTTCTAAATTTGGATAAATTACGCGCATCTCGGAATGTATGAAATGATAATAAACCTCGCTTTTCCCCTCATTCAAATAAAAAACCTTTAAACAATTGAAACCTTAATTGAATCCCTACCCCCCCACAATTGAATTTGTTTCTCCAGTAGTGTACGAATTTTATCTAAATAAGCATGCACAATCTCTACAGGGTCATAAACAAAATTCCCCACCATTAGTGTATTAAAAGGATCACCAAACGTGGCAGTGAAAACAACTATATTATTTAACATTGTATTCGATAGCTGAAATTCAGGGAAAGATGTACCCCCTCCCCCTAGTTGTTCAACAATATTTGGACTCTGTTCCACTTCAGTTGTTTGAAGTGGAAGTAGGTAATCAGTGGGGGATAGAGGAGGGTTCCCAGTGAAATCATCTAAAAGTTGCAAAGTGTTCGGGCTCAAGTCTACCAGTTCAACTGTACTAGCTTCTACATTAAAAAAATCATCTAAAAACTTATCAATATTAGCTGGTACTTCAATGATATCGTCCCATGTTTCTTTGTCTTGAAATTCCACTGCCTCTTCTTCCCCTTCTTCACTGGACGGCGAATATGGGACCAATCCAATCTATAAATGAAAAAATAGCTTATTTTCGAAGTGTTCAAATCATCCCTACTGTTAAAATTTGAATTATTATTTAAAGTCAGCGCTTAGTAGTAGTAGTAGTAGTAGCAGTATGAGCATAGTAGCATTTGGTTAATTCAACTGAAAGAAAATCCAACTTAATATAAGATAAATACAATCTAAAATGCCGCTTTACATGGAAGGCTGCAATTTGATTTTGTTCAAAAAAATAGCTTATTTTCAAAGTGTTCAAATCATCCCTACTGTTAAAATTTGGATTATTTTTTTTTTTTTTCGCGGCGCACCCCCCTGCGGGGGCATCCCTGCAGCACATCCTGCGGCGCACCCCTGCGGCGCTTCTCGGGGCCGCGGCGCTTCATGCAGCGCCTCCCGCAGCGCTTCCCAACCCTCCTTTGCATAATGCCTATCAAAATTTTTCTCTAATTCTCGCGCGAGTATTCCAGGCTGGAACCGTTAGCTTGAATTCCCCCCCACTAAAATAGAAATATTCAGTGTAAATTAGGACACCAATATGTGACAAATGGAATAATCTATCTTAAAACTATGTAAATGGAAATTAAAAGTTCTAGTGTGCTTTTTAAGTGACCATAAAGATTCGAGGGCAACTAGGCTCCCCACTTTTCAGCATTTATTATTTTTTGGGGGTATAACTTGTTTCACTCTTACATAGAATTCCAACTTCCTAATTTGCAGACAATTCACAGCTAATACAACAGAATTATGTTAAAAGCCTAGACTTGGTGGCCTAACCCTCGCTAATGATAGAACAGGAAAAGGGGGTGAAAGAGATCTATTTATATGCTTGTGTGGAGAGCTTATGTCAAAGATTAAAGCAAGATAATATTCAATTATGAACGGAATAGCATTTTGAGTTTCAATGGTATCTAAACTATATGTGAAGCGATAGCAACAGAGAAAAGAGTGGTTTCTTTGCAAAAAATTATATTTAGATATCTCTAAGGGAGAGAAATTTAAAACAATGGTTGGGGGGTGAGGGGTTAATATCCCGCTGAGATAAGTTTATATTGGGATTGAAAAGGACTAAAACATTGGAAGAAATATATAGGTAGGAGAAAATGCTTACATTTGCATAATCCGTCTGGGCTTGGGTGCCCGAAGGACCAGGTAGTGCATGTTGGATGGTAACCTCATGATTTTGTGCAGCTGGGCCAGCAATATCATATGGCTTTGGAGCCGGGGCAGCTATTAGAGGACCAGGTAGTGCATGTTGGAGGGCGAAGGGACTGGTGACGTTAATTTCTTTCGCAGCCGGGCCAGCAATATCATATGGCTGTGCAGCCGCCGGGCTAGCGATATCATATGGCTGTGCAGCCGAGGCTGCAACTTGACGAGGCAGCATTGAGGCTCTATTAAGAGGGGCTGGTACAGACGGCTGCACTTGGGCAGGCAGCGTGAAGCTAGAGGGTTTTGGCCAGCGACCATACTGTACGACAGTAGCCTTCACAGGGGGCGCATTATTAGCCCTTGCTCTCTTGGTGGGTGGCGGTGACAAGCATTCTTCGCTATTTGCGCCAGCCATAGGGACCGCAAATTCTTCATAATTTGCCTTAAAGAAGAGAAGAAAAATTAGTATTAAAATAATTTTCCCCTTTTTACAGAAAGAAAATTATTAACCATAATTTTGTTTAGACAAAGCATTTTATCTCATTTTAGTAAAGCAAAAAAACCATATCCCCCCCCCCCTAAATTTAGGAAAATTAACCCACCCTAAGTCTACCCTCTCATTGAGTTAATCATGCGTTTTATTCAAGCGAAAGGCATATCTTACTACCTTTTATTCAAATGTTATAGCCTAAATCACTAAATGATGAAGAAGCAATTATCTTTTCTATTTCTAATAAAAGTGCTAACCCCCTCCCCAACAAAAATCCTGGATTCACGCCCAGGAATATAAAGGAAACTTATTGAAAAAAATAAGAGCATGCCTAGAGACACAATGCATATATTTACACATTAGTTTTCTTGTCAATGGGTGTACATGTCTACACACCGAATCCCCCCTTACTTTTAATGTGAAGAAATAGTTTGTTTTTACTTTACACTGATGGCGGTAGAATTGAAGGCATTGCCCCCTTCCTTTTACGTAAGGCACTTTACAGCGAAGCTGTTAGCAGCGATGTATTGTCCCCTCCCCCCCCCCCTTTCACATAATGTTCTAAATATATTGTTAGACTTAATTTGAAAATAATCTGTTTCTCTACTTCCATACAGGCTACGAATCCACAATCTAATTTTGCTTAAAATCGTTTTAATTTGACAACCAAAACAACCCTTTGCCTAGACTGATAGCGTGAACACACCGGAAAAGGGGTGATAAAGTAATTATATGCTTGCATGGAAATGTATTGTCAAAACCATTGCGGTTAATAACAATAGCGACGGATGTTACACAGAAAGACCAAATTTACCGATAAGATATTTCTATCGAAAAGGTATTTGATGGTAAAAGAATATATTTACGTTTTGCATTGAGTATGGTTTGTTGGGGGGGGGGGGATTTAGCTGGAAATATAGAGGGAAGGAATTTGTCGAAATGGTATTTCTTTTTGCGAGAATTTGGGGTTGTAAGACAATGGGGGGGGGGTTAGGTTTTGAGGGTAAAGGAATATATTCACGTTTTCTAGTGAGTATAAAGATTGCATGGTTTGGGGGGGGGGGGTTGAGGGTAAAGGAATATTTACGTTTTGCATTGAGTATGGTTTTGTGGAGGGGGGGGGGGGGGATTTAGCTGGAAATATAGAGGGAAGGAATTTGTCGAAATGGTATTTCTTTTTGCGAGAATTTGGGGTTGTAAGACAATAGGGGGGGGGTTAGGTTTTGAGGGTAAAGAAATATATTCACGTTTTAGCTGATTATACTGGAGGGTGTCCAACGAAAATAAATGGTGGAATTTGTCGAAAAGGTATTTCTTTTTGCGAGAATTTGGGGTTGTAAGACAATGGAGGGGGGGGGAGGTTAGGTTTTGAGGGTAAAGGAATATATTCACGTTTTCTAGTGAGTATAAAGATTGCATGGTTTGGGGGGGGGTTTGAGGGTAAAGGAATATTTACGTTTTGCATTGAGTATGGGTTTGTGGAGGGGGGGGGGATTTAGCTGGAAATATAGAGGGAAGGAATTTGTCGAAATGGTATTTCTTTTTGCGAGAATTTGGGGTTGTAAGACAATGGGGGGGGGATAGGTTTTGAGGGTAAAGGAATATATTCACGTTTTGCATTGAGTATGGTTTGTGGAGGGGGGGGGGTTGAGGGTAAAGGAATATATTTACGTTTTGCATTGAGTATGGTTTGTTGAGGGGGGAGGGGTTTGAGGGTAAAGGAATATATTCACGTTTTGCATTGAGTATGGTTTTGTGGAGGGGGGGGGGGTTTTGAGGGTAAAGGAATATATTTACGTTTTGCATTGAGTATGGTTTGTGGAGGGGGGGGGGGTTTGAGGGTATAGGAATATATTTACGTTTTAGCTGAATATACCGGTGGGTGACCAAGGAAAATTCCTTTGAAAATAAAAATGCACTTACATTGCTAATTGCGGCTGCCAAGGCCTCAAGCTCATCAATTATGTCAATTGTTCTATCCATTGTGTCACAATACTTTCTGATAATTGAATCACATTGCATGCCCATTATATACGAAATCTCAAGGTCAAATTGTTATGTAAACAAAGCCCTCTGATTGCCTGAGAATGGGGGATCTAACTGTTACCATGGAAACTCACAACATTTGGCTTGAACAACAATAACAAATACTGTTTCCCGGAAACTCATAACATCTGGCTTGAACAACAACAAGAAGGAAGTGACAAAGTTCCTGTTTTTCCATTCTCACTGACAAAATCCATAAAACCATCAAATAATCAACACACATAACCATCCATGAAACAACCATAAATGTGAGAAAATTCCTGTTTTTTCATTCTCACTGAGAAAGTCCATAAAACCATCCATAAATGTGACAAAATTCCTGTTTTTTCATTCTCACTGACAAAAACCATAAACCACGTGGTAATCGTGGGACTCAATAAGGCATCTCTACTAATATCATAATACCTCTCATCATCAATTGCTTTATTCCACAAGAAAAGAGCGAAATCATTCGCTATATCAGAGGATAGTATAGCCTTTTAAAGATGTGCCTCTCGGGGCGGATCGGGCTCAATTAATTCAGGAAAAACCGTTGGAGTTCCTATGATAGCGATTCGGTATTAACACCAAGCACAAGAAGTTAAACTCAAGTTTTTTTCTAATTATTAACAAAATAAAAAAAAAGTCGGTAAAAATGACCAGCCAGTCGGTAAAATCTATTGCCCCCCCCCCCCAAACATTTTAGCTAGTAACGCCCCTGGCTGTATGGCCTTTACTATAGGCAACGCTATAGCGTTGCCTCTGATTAAAACTCTTAATTTTCAAGATGAAAGCTGGTTTTATTCAAAGGGAAATGAATGTGATTCAAGATAATTTGGTAAGTGGAATTGTGTAGATAAGCACCATAAAAGTATTGTTTTCTATTCCTGATTCCACCTTTTCTCCTCAACTTAAAAAAAATGGCTGCTATTGGCCTACAAGTTCTTAAATGTGATTTCGACCACGCCCATTAATAGTCAAAATATTAACTGTTTTTCAATCAAAATTATTCACTTTTTGGAAAGAGTTTAGAAAACTTCCCCCCCCCCACAACTACCACATTGACAAGATCAGCCAAAAATTAACAAAATTGGTTGAAAACAAGCCGTGTTTCAAATGAAGTTTTTAATTGTTAAATTTCATGATTAAATTAACGGTAATGAAGCAAAATCAAAGGACCATACAAATTAAGTCTGCACAACATACATCCCATATCTGTGTGTTGCGGGCTGCAACACGGCTCGACCTGCAACGCGTGGGCGAGAACAACGTCTATAGCGTTCAACGACATGGTCCAGAAATTCAACTGTCCGCAACCAGTGAAGACATTTGCGAAGAGGTACATTAACTTTGTATATATTTAAAAGGTGGTTCTTAGCATAAGCAAAATAAAAAATGAAGATACAAAAATTATGCACGGACTAAGTGTTTTTTTTTCACCCTTAGTACTCTCAGGCACCCTTTATTCCACATGTGGTAGTCTTTCCAAATAGATCATGACTAAGATCAGTACAGATAGGTACTGATCTCTCCTTTGCGGATGAATCCGTTTCCTTGGCTTTTTTTAATATTTGCCTGATGGTGCTCATATTCACCATTTTTTGGTTCTTGTTTTTGTTCTTTCTTTTTCTTTTTTTTTCGCTTTTTTGTTCTTTTTCTTTTTTCTATTCGTTTTGTTTTGCTTTTCTTATTTGAAATTTTTTTGGGTTTTGTTGTACCAATATTTTGAGTTGTCTCGTGTTACAGTCATACGATTCTAGGTCATCTCATCTCGCCAGCTGGAAGAAATGTATAATGCTTCTTTAGGATATCGCGTAAATCACCTTGCTATACTCGTGCTGCTGAATTGATTTTAATTTGCCTATATTCCGAAACCCGCTTGTAGCCTCCCAGATTTCCCTGCGTAGAATACTAAAAAAAAATATACTTACATAGACCTGCACATGGATTAATGTGACGCATTTTCGCGAGGCGGTGACATAATTCCTCAAGTGTGTATCAGAAGGGGAAACCAACACCCAGCTTTAAAAATTTTAATGGTTTTTATATGAATTTTGAAATAGTAAAAGAAAGAAAAGTTAAATTCTGCCTGGTCGGTTCTATTTTGTGAAATTTCAAGCCAATAAAAAAGTGAAGAATGAAATCCCCTCCTTTGGTTTTCTTGTGCAAACTTTTAAGAAAAAAAATAATAAAAATCTGAATTTCCTCTGATGGGTTCGACTGTGTGAAATTTTTAGCCAGTAAAAAGAATGAAACGTTTTTTGGTAAGCAATTGTTCACAAACAAATTGTCCGCTTCTCTGTTGTGTAAAAACTGGAAAAACTAATTTCTTTGTGTTATTTTGTCCCCTAATTGTCGTTCTTATTCTAGACTTAGACATGTCAGTGAAAAGTGGTCATGAATCTCAGCCTAAACTCGATACGTCTGTCAGAAGTGGGCACGCCAAATCAAGCCCAATTCTTATAAAAGTCACAGATACATCTGAAAAACCACGTGTTCCAATTTCAAGTTCACCGCCTAAGCACAAAATCGATAAAATTGATATTGGCAGTGAAAATATCGAAACGGCACCAGTGACTCGATCATTGTTTTCCTCAGTACGACCTTTACTCTCCTTACAATCCACTTATGCAAGTGAAGATGATGAGGATATGATGTCATTGCGACGTAACAAAAAGTGGTCAGGTGAAGAGAAAATTCGATCGGTATTCTTCCATAAGAAGAAGTAGAAGAATAAGAACCTGCATTTGAAAGAAAGGAACCCGATGGAGTCGACTCGGAACTGGAAAAGGTTGAATCAAACGATAGGATAGAAGATAAACTCGATTCGACACCAACTTCAGAAACAAAGAAAAACAAAAGAAGGTTTCGATGGAGTTTGGTCGAAAAAAGTGAGGTAGAGAAGGCGATTGCACAAATTGATGATGCTTTTGATGGTACTAAAACGAAGGATGATAGTTGGAAATCCCGTCTTAGTCAATCCTTCAGGTGAGAGTCTGCATAGTTTTATTTAGGCCGGGGTAACTGAAAAATACCATTATAATTTGATTTTTAGTACCGCCCTTTTGTTGTTTACCTATACGGTGTTTCGGGAAAAAAAATCTTTGGGGGAGGGGGGGGGGAGATTTCGTCAGTAGGCCAGTTCATTTTTATGTACTGTTTTATCGACCGTGTACAATACTATGGCAGAATTGTATAAAAATGGTGAGTTTGCAGCGAATCACGGTAGAGTCGGGATAACATTGCCGTTCTTCGTACCAGAATTTTGTATTTAATTTTCTTAACAATTGGTCAAAAATATTGAGACGGAGACCCCCCCCCCTCACTACAATTCAGATCTCTATTGAAAGATTAAACTTTTATGTGCAACAAAAAAAAAAATTATTTAAATAAAAGGAAGCCATAACCGAAATTGTAAAAATCTGAATAAGCCAGAAAACATCTGAATACTGTAATAATAAAATATCTGAATAATATAAATAATAATATACATAATATAATATAATAACAGAATATATTAATATATATTATATACATTATATATATATTACTATATAATATATTGTATCATAATTTACTATACATAATATAGTAACATATATAAATAATAATATAGATCATAATACAAATGATATGAAATAATCTGGATAAAAATCCGAAATCATTGAAAACCTGAATTCAGCATGAACTATTCCTAAACCAAAACTTTTAGACTTGATATTACTGGTAACATTTTTCAGATTGCTTAAATCTAATATTTAAAAATAGAAAGAAAAAAAAATGAGTTTTAACTTACTGGTGCGCATAGGCCCCGGCGTAGGGGGCGCAAAAAAAACAGCGTTTTTTGTTTTTCTTAACAAAAACTGAACTGGTCTGATTTATCGTCAAAGTGTCAGGTGCAATTTGCTCACGCACTGCCTGTTCACGGAAGTGATTTAAAACAACACAGGAATTCCATAGCTGCTTATAAACTGACAGACGTCTCCCAAGAATGGCAGCTGAGAGCTCGGTATCATCTCTCTCTTGCATTACTTTTGGCTCATCACTCATCTGTGCCTTCTGTTCAGGGCTTCCACTATCCCCAAATTTCCAGGGATTTCCCCGTAAATCTCTGTGTCTCCCGAAAAGAAAATTGCTTGGGCCTAGGGTATTCGGCTCTGTTCAAAGCCCTTGATTCTTTCTTGAAATTCTCAAGATTGCTACTTTTTCATGCAATATGCGTTTTTGTAAACCAGACCACTTCTCTTCCCAAATAGAAATTTGTCCCAACGGGCCTGCTATAAAATTGTGTTTTGATTTTAAACAATCAAATTTCATTAGCATTTAGCAAGGCCGCATAACAAGAGAATGAACATCCTTGAAGAAAACTGAAAAAACAAACAGCAAACTAATTTAAATCAGGCTTGACCCTATTAGACTAGTAATTTACTTGTTAAAGATAGTCTTATCTGTCAATATATTTAAATAAATTGGTAAATATTCCAATACTTAAATAGACTCTGCAGAGCAATTAAAAATTCCAGTTCAAAGAAGATTAATGAATATTTTAATTAAAATTGGTCAAATTCAAATCAGTCAAGTCAGTTGTTATTAAGATGTGCTTCATATAATGTTAGTATGATGAGGATTTTTTAAAATTGGTTTTTCAGTAAAGCCCCATCTTGAAAAACTAAAGAAATAAAGGAATAAATAGTTTAATTAATTCTAAATAGTTTAGCAGGGAGAAAATACATCTATTTCCAAAGCAGTGTGCATAAGAAGACAGAGGGTTTTCCCCGCGGACATTTTGTAAAGAACTAAAAATCTAAATATTCGGTCCTTATAAGCATTTTTGGGTAAACCTCTTTTCAGCCACATAGGACTAAATTTAATTCTGGTAGGGGCGAGGGAGGGGGGGGGCGAAGGAAACATGTGTAAACCGTTTACTGTGTGAAAAATATGCAAAGCTGTTGGAAATTTTAACACGCTTGCCAACTTCCACCCACTTGATAACAGTTTGTCACTCTATTTAGGGCTTTTAACAGCTATTTTAGGGTTTTTAAGAACATTCATTTGAGATCCTGTGGTACTAATGAGAGTTTACAAGCCGACTGGATACCAGACCTATTTTTGCAGGAGCTCTAATAATGGATCAGGGGTTGCCCACTACCCTACGTTTTAAAAATATACTTATTTGGTATTTTTACTGAAAAAATAAGTAAAGAAACAATATTGTCATACTAGATTTTAATTTATAATACTTTTTGTAAAAAAGGGAAAAAGCTTTTAGTCCCTCCCTCCCCTCTACATTTTCGTCAATTAACACCCCTTCATGCTTGGGTCAGTAAACTTTGACAAAAATATCATCTAATTCCAATGTTCTATTTGAAAAAAAAAATTTCAACTTATTGACTTTTGAATGAGATCCAGGAGCTCTAAGCTCTTAGAACTTTGATTAAGGAAAAACCAAAACCTGAGGATTATGATATAAGGTCAAGCAGATCTTTGTTAAGGTCTTAAGGTGAAATTTTAGCAGCAAAAGAAAAAATCCTCCTATGATACATACCCTGGATATGCAACCTCCCTTGCTTTGTTGCTAGGTCACAAAAATCAGTCAAAAATTTTACGACTAACGTGCAAGCACATTGATGGGGATCTTTAGGCCCAGCTAATGATTAGGAGGCTCATTAAGTTTTCTAATTATGTTTGCTTTAAAACATTGCATCATTATTCAACTGTAACACAAGTTAACTCCATGACTATTTAGTCTATTCGTGGATTCTTTCGTTTATTAGATTATGCTTAGATAAGCAAACACTTAATTGACCTGCAAAAGGAAATACGACCTGATGGCTTACCCGTGGGATTTCAGGCTGTAGCCAGATTTTCCTTTTTGGCTGGACATACACAGAGCAAGATGGCATATACAAAGCAGGGACTTAAACATAATGGCTATGAACTCCCCCTCAGCCCCCCCCCCCCAAAGTAATCCTATTTATACTCATTTGTTTCTTTCTCACTTTTGAATAAACCACTAAAACATTCTTAAAGCAATTAAACTAGAAACGAGAATTTTTTGTCAAAACAACTCTTGGACCATGAGCCCAAGGACAATTCTATAGACTACAAAAGTCTCCATGTGCAAATTGTGGACAAGGATGTTTTGAGCAGGGTTGCCACCCGGTCAGAAAAAAATCACTAGATTATTGACCAGAAATCACTAGAATCGTAATACTCTTTATCATTGTAATTAATAATTGTTTTGTTTCTTTGCCATGTTCTATACAGGCGCACCTACAGGAAGGGGGTAAAGTTACCCCCCTAGGTGTGGACTCTAGGTACTCTTCACAAGTTTCGATGAGCATCTGTCTTATTGCTTCTTAAAAAAAGAGGCACTTGTTAATTATACGGAACACCCCCAAGAAGTAAAATTATGTTAGTCCTAATGAAATATGCCAAAATATGATGATACTTTAGTTTATATAATAATATAATTTGGGCTATATATGGGTTTGGGGGTAAAGTAACCTAACCTTACCCCTACCCCCCCCCCCCCAAAGTATAAATATGTAGCTCAAGTTTTATAAGTCCAGTGCATTCTGTCATCCGTTATTTGTCTTTGTGGCTATGAAACTGGTTTTCATGGATCGTACATTATCCTTAGCATACTTTCATCCCCAGATCTATCCTCAGGGGCTGCGTGGATCATGTAAAATCTAAAAGTATAGTTTTGGAGCCTTTAAACTGTGCTAAACAAAATGGCTATCTCAAATCGAACAATTTTTGGGAAAAGAGACGTGGGAGGGGGGCTAGTAACCGTTTGATCTTTTTGGTGAACTAAAAGGGACACCAGGAATTTTAATTTCCGTTCAAAAGAGCCCTCTCCTGATGTTCTAGAGCCATTGGTTCGATACGATTGCCCCTGGAAGAAAAATTACACACATTCGTGATTTTTCTTCTGGCGAATAATACAAAGTTCAACACTTTTGCAGATACGGGCATGAAACCTCTACAGTAGGGTTCTCTGATACGCCAAATCTAATGGTTTGATTTTAATTAAAATTCGTTCACTTTTGGGTGTTTCATCCCTCTTTCAAAAATCAAGCAAATTTTGGCGGTTTCTTTGCCTTTCATAGGTATTCTAAAATTATGTTCTCCTCTTCTATTAGTGCTCTATTTTTAATCTAACGATGAAGGACTGTGGCAAAACAATCTGAGAACTTAGATTTCTCTAAGGTAGTATAATTAAATGGGTACATATGCAATATAACACAAAAAATAGGATGTGGCCTTTTCCAAGGCTTATCTCCCTACTTTGCTCCTTTGTAAGTTGTAATCAACTAGTATGATTTCTTTTGAATTTTATTCACATTCTTGGGTTGCTCATTATCAATGTATAAAGTTATTATTGTGCTATTTGTTTGAACCAAACAGTTTTTGGCAACAAACTGTAAAGAGTGACTCAGCTCAATAGTAACTAAAACTGTAAAAATCGGAATTTTGATACTGATAGATATATAAAAAGAATTGGCTTATTATGCTGTTTCCAAACGTATAAGATTTGTCAAGTTAGTTATACCCATCAAAAGCTAAGAGCCCGAGAAAATATTTAAGGAATTTTAGGGGAAACATGACCTCCCATAACCAGGGACGTCCTGAGCCTCATTTTATTGGGGGGGGGGGGTCTTCGTAAATTTTATCGAAATGCTATCTGATTTATGCCGAATTTTCTGCAGAAATAAAAAATTGCTAAATTTCAGCTTATTTTGCAAAATTTTCGCCTTCGGTGAAAATTTTACTGAAGGCCAAAAATGTTAGGGGGTGGCGCAGCCCCCCCCCCCCCTCCCCCTCTTGGGACGCCCCTGCCCATAACTCACGTTAAAAGGGCTGTAAGTTATGAAGTTTGCCCATTGTCTGGGTATAGTATTTGTTATTGGAATATACTGACAATTTTTTTTTTTGGGGGGGGGATTTGTGCTTGGGATGGGTTTCCATGGGGATGTAAATTTCTAGGGGGGATTTGACAGTTCCTATACAAGATTCTTTTTATATGTCTCGCTACCTCTTTTCCAACTCAATTTTACATGTTGAGATGATCAAGGGGATTGTCCAGGGGAAAGTTTCAGCAGGTTTGGATTTCAGACATGACAGAGGCGGGATTTCAGACATGATTTGAAAATGATCAGAATTCAGAAATCCAATTATTTTCAAATGAAAGTATGCTGAGGAGAATTTTCGGGCGGAATAGCCCCAAGCATCCAAAAGTGTATTATTTTTGGTAAATATATGTCATTGAAAACCTCAAAACTGAAGGTTTTTTTTGGCACTTGCATTTTTAACAAAAAGGTGCAACTTTGAAAAATCTCTTTCAAAATTGTCAGTTCCTTTTAAATATTGTGAACACAAAAAATAGAATCCATGTAAAATGACTAAGTGTGAAAGCACAAAGTCATAAAAAACATATAAACTGTAAAATATTTGTAACATAAACTATATGAGGTACCTAATGTCCCCACATGCTTAACAGGAATAACGCATCTAATTTTTATAGTTGAAACCAAATATCATAACTGAGTTGCACATAGAAATGTAAATGCAGGGCAGGATCAATAAATTAGGCCAGACATTAATTTTACATTAGTTTTACAAGCTAATGTTGAAGTAAATCAATAAATTAGGCTAGACAATAGTTTTACATTAGTTTTGCAAGCTAATCTTGAAGTGAATCAATAAATTAGGCCAGAAATTAACTTTAAATTAGTTTTTTACATTAGTTTTACAAGCTAATGTTGAAGTAAAACAATAAATTAGGCTAGACAATAGTTTTACAAGCTAATGTTGAAGTAAATCAATAAATTCGGCTAGACATTAGTTTTACAAGCAAATGTTGAGTTATATTAAATAAGAAAACCAAACAGTCTTCTGTATAACTTTGTTCATACTTCTCTATAATAATTTGATGTTTAAAAAGTCATACAGATGACCATACCATTTTCCATTTTTAAAGGAAACATAATGTTTTTAATTAATTTCATTTTTATGTTCCTGGCCTCCCACACGCCATTCAGCGTGTCCCCAGGTGGTGATGGGGGAACGCTCTACAGATATGTAGGGTACCTCCATAGGAGGCACGGACCAATGGGGGATCTTGTCCCTGGGGGTCCATAATAGAAACTGGGTACCCTCGCCCGGGGTCATAAATACAGGCGGAGGAGGAAGAAGGCCCCTCAAATGTACACTCAAAAGGGCCCACTGGTTTGTCCACAAGTCCCATGAGTTACAAACCTTCTCCCAGTAATGGGTTAAATTGCATGGTGATGCAGAACACCATCGCGGGAGGATCCTCTATAGGAGGACAACTGCGGCAGGGCTTAAGATCCAGATCTATGGACAACGGCCTCTGCAAAGGGCTGCCTCGAACTTTTCGGGGTACCTGCAAGACTGGGGACCTTTCGGTCAACTCTATTCCCACTTGAGGAGTGGCGCCCCTCGAGGAAATTGCAGCCTAGTAAACGACACAGCATTCGCACGGGTTTCTGACTAATGGACAATTCTTCTGGGCTTGGTATGTTTTGACGGGCGTCTTCGGGCTGAAAAGCCTCTTCCTAGCTAATTTATCTATTATGGGCTTTCTCCCCGTAGTAGCATAATATTTGTAGGCATAAATATATAATGAGTCGGAGGTAATAGGCTTGAGACTGTCTGTACAGGATTTCGACTCTTGTTGATAGAAGAGCATCGCCAAGTGCTGAAAACCATATTGTGACCAAGATGGGCCCAGGATTGCAAAAAACCTCCATTCATGGAGGTCCCAGGGACTTTTTGCTGTCCGGTTCTAAGCCGGCTTAAGCACTTCGGTGTAGACTTGGGAAGATATGTGATCCCCGTCCTGCACTGGTATCCGGGATCATTGCTTTTCCTGAGGCGAAAATAATTTCAATGATTTAAAGAACATGAAAATTGGAACTTGGAATGTTACGACATTGAAAAATGGCTATCGTATCGACATTTTTACTGACGAATTCAGACAATTCGAACTGGATTTATTAGGAGTTTCAGAAACTCATATCCCAGGGGTAGGAAGCATGAAATTAGGTGATATAGAATTTGTTTACTCAGGCAGGAATGATGGGGTACATAGACAGGGAGTAGGGCTCATGATGAATAAGGAAGCTGCTAAGCCTTGTCTAGGCTGGGAAGGTATTAATAATAGAATACTAATTGCTCATTTTATGACTAAAAAGTTCAGGGTATCAGTTATAGTAGTATACGCCCCTGTAGAACCGACTGACGGAGATACTAGTGACTCAGATGAATTTTACTTACAGTTACAGGAGCAAATAGACAGGATCCCAGGTAGAAATTTGATGTTATTACTGGGAGATTTTAACGCCCAGGTTGGTAGAAATAGGGATACATGGTATCCTAGCCTAGGTAAATTTGGTGTAGGAAAAGACAACAGTCTTTTGGATACAGAATTTTGTAGGTATAACAATCTAGTTATAACCAATACGGTGTTTGGTCATAAAATGGCTAGTTAGCATGTTATTCACGTGATGGTAAGACAGCAAACCTTATTGATTATGTTATAGTAAACCGAAGACTGGCAGGATCAATACAAGATACTAGGGTATATAGGAGTGCTGTTATTGATGTTAAAAGTAAAGATCACCATCTAGTAGTGTCAAGGGTTAATTTAAAGCTGAAATATCGGAAGGGTAACTACCTCCCGGGAAGTTATGATGTTGGTAGACTCCAGGATGAGAATTTGAGAGAAACTTTCCAGGAACAGTTGAATACTAAACTTAAGAGTTTAAAATTTGATAATGTGGAAGATGGTTGGAATAATTTTAGAAAAATAATTTGTGAAGTTGCTGAAGGTGTATTAGGGAAGAAAGCTAGAACTGCAGCTAAGAATATTAGTGAAAAAGCTTTATGTTTAATTGAAAGGAGAAAGGACTTGCACAAGAATTATCTGAGTGGTAGATCATATGAAAACAAAAGGAATGTAAAGAAAGTGGAGAAAGCATTAAAATATGAACTAAGGAGGTGTGAAGTGGAGGCCATGGGTAAAACTGCCGAGGATCCGGAAGGTGCAGCTAGACGGCATAATAGTAAATATTGTACTAAAATGTTAACAAATTGAGAGGGAGTAGCAGGGCCGTATCCAGGATTTTTGTTCAGGGGGGGGGGGTTTACTAATTTTTTACTTTTTTTGGGGGGGTTTTTACTAATTTTTGACTCAGTTTTCGACTAATTTTACTGATTTTTACCTAGGTTTTACTAATTTTCGACTTATTTTCGAGTCGGTCAAAAATTTCGGGGGAGGGGGGGTTCAAACCAGGTAACCCCCGCCCCCTGGATACGGCCTTGGGGAGTAGTCAATCGGCCTTGGCCCAGTTAAAGATAGGAATGGGGCCGCAATTGGCGATAGGGAAAAAACTAAAGAGAGATGGGCCTAACATTTTGAGAATTTGCTTAACCGAGATAGAGTTGCAGGAAAAGACATAGAGGAAAATGAAAAAGTTTGTAAAAAGGAATAAAAAATAATAAGGCTCCTGGTGCTAATAGGTTGGTAAATGAGTTTCTTAAATATGATGGCTGTGAGGTTAGAAATAAGTTACTAAAGATTATGAATATGATTTTTGAAAAAGGGGAAGTACCTAACGATTTTCGGAAAACCTTAATTAAGCCACTTTATAAGAAAGGTGATAAAAGTGAGTGTAATAATTACCGAGGCATTAGTCTGGTCTCTGTAGGTAATAAATTACTTAGTAATATGATACTTTTTAGACAGAGAGATGCCGTAGACAAAGTTTCAAGAGAAGAGCAGCGTGGTTTTAGAAAAGGTAGAGGATGTGTCTACCAAATTTTCATCTTAGGCTAATAATTGAGAAGTGCCTGAGTTTTCAAACACCTTTGGTCCTCAGTCTTATAGATTATGAGTAAGCATTCGATTTTGTTGATAGAAGAGCTTTAGTAAAGGTTTTAGCCTTGTATGGTATACCAGACAAATACATTAAAGTGAATAGTGCTATTTACGAGAATAACACTGCTGCGGTTAAGGTAGGAAAAGAGGTTAGCAGCTGGTTTTGTATTAAATCAGGAGTTAAGCAGGGTTGTGTTCTATCCCTTTTTATATGGATTATTTTGATGGACTTTGTTTTAAGGAGCACAGGAAAGGCATTGGGAGACCACGGAATCAAATGGGGAGGAAAAAGTTTCCTGGACTGGGATTATGCTGATGATTTAAGCATCCTAGATGAAAGTGTGAGCAAAATGAATGAAGTTTTTAGTAGAGATGGGGGTGTTACTCCGATCAGTACACCTTATATGGGCATAGAGTCATTAGTGAGAATGGGGTCAATGGCCTCTTTCTCCAGGTGTGATTTTGGCACGCCCTCAGCGAATGTTGTTGTTATTGTTTTGAACAGAGTCATTAGGGAGAACACGTGGTTAATGGGGTCAATGTTGTTGTCGTTCGAAGCAAAGTTAATGACACTTCCTTCCTGTTCGAGGCAGATGTTATGATCCGGAAATAGTATTTGTTATTGTTATTCGAGCCAAATGATGTTGTCGTTCGAAGCAAAGTTAATGACATTTCCTTCCTGTTCGAGGCAGATGTTATGATCCGGAAATAGTATTTGTTATTGTTGTTTCCAAGCCAGATGTTACGAGTTCCCGGAAACAGTTAATTAATGTCTGACAGATGACGTCAAGTTAATTAATGTCCTTGCATTTCCAAAGAGAAATGTTTCCGAGAAACAGTTAGATCACACATGATGTCATGTTTGTTTGAATTGTCTCCGGCGCGAAGTTTATTAATGTCTGGAGTTCTAACAAGAGAATCGTTTCCGAGCAGACGTTTTGATCTTAGCGCGCGAAAAGGTTTCCAAATAATTTGAAATGCATTGGCGCAGAGATGCCAAACAAAAGGAACATGCCGAAATTCCGTTTAGGGATAATTTTGGCGAAACCGTTTTAGCTATTTTATGGAACTATTTCGGCGAAACAGCTAGAGACATTTTAAAAGGTGATTTTTGAAGAGATTTTGGAAAAGAATTTGAGTGTGGTCGTTATAATACACAAGTTTCAATTGAACAGTGTTGTGAGGTCCTCTACCCCAACCCCAAAGGTTCCGATCCCCCTACCACAACCCCGAAGGAAGCCACCGGTCCTCAAAGGTTCTCTGGGCTTCCAAAGGACCCCCCCCCCGGACCCCCAAAGACCCTCACCCAGTCCCCAAAGGTCCCCAGGCACCCAAAGGGCCCCAGACCCTAAAAAGGCCATACCCGAGCCCCAAAGGCCCTCCCCGGTCCCCAAAGGTCCACCAGACCCCCAAAAGCCCTCCCCGGTCCCCAAAGGTCCACCAGAACCCCAAAAGCCCTCCCCCGGTCCCCAAAGGCCCTCCCCCGGTCCCAAAGGCCCTCCCCGGGCTCCCAGGGCTCCCAAAGGGCCCCGATTACTCTACCCCTACCCCGAAGGAAGCCTCCGGTCCTCAAAGGTCCCCCAGGCTCCCAAAGACCCTCACCCGGTCCCCAAAGGTCCACCGGGCTCCCAAAGGGACCCCAGACCCCCAAAGGTCCACCAGGCACACAAAGGGCCCAATCCGTGCTCAAGGGCCCCCCCCGGACCCCCAAAGGTCCTCCACCAGTCCCCAAAGGCCCTCTCCCGGTCCAAAGGTCCACCAGGCACCCAAAGGGCCCCAGACCCTAAAAAGACCATACCCGAGCCCCCCAAAGGCCCTCACCGGTCCCCAAAGGTCCACCAGACCCCCAAAAGCCCTCCACCGGTCCCCAAAGGCCCTCCCCGGGCTCCCAGGGCTCCCAAAGGGCCCCGATTGCTCTACCCCAACCCCGAAGGAAGCCTCCGGTCCTCAAAGGTCCCCCAGGCTCCCAAAGGACCCAGTGGACCCCCAAAGGCCCTCACCTGGTCCCCAAAGGTCCACCGGGCTCCCAAAGGGACCACCGGACCCCCAAAGGGTCCCCCGGACCCCAAAGGTCCTCCCCAGGTCCTCAAGGGTCGCCCAGACCCCCAACGGACCCACCGGGCCCCAAAGGGCCCAATCGGTGCTCAAGGGCTCCCCGGACCCCCAAAGGCCCTCACCCGGTCCTCAAAGGTCCACCGGGCTCCCAAAGGACCAGTCGGTCCTCAAGGACCCTCTCAGACGTGCAAAGACCCCCCCCCCCAGACCCCCAAAGGCTCATCCCGGTCCCCAAAGGTCCCCTCAGGCTCCCATATGACCACTCCACCCCTCAAGGGCCCCTGGATCCCCAAACGCCCTCCCCGGACCCCTCCAAAGAACCCCCTCTCCATTTTTAACACTTTTTATGGCTTTATTATATCCTTTTAGAACAAGTTCCTTTCATAATGTCCCTCCTAAACCCATTTTCCAACTTGAAGTACTTATCTTTTTCACCCACTTTCTCAATGAAAAAGAAATTAGTTTTTAATCAATTCTAATTTTCCAAATAATATAAAAATTTTCCACTTTAGTTCAGATCTGTCTCGAAGAGATGAAAAATTTAAAATACTGTTCCAAATTTTTCGCAGAAGATAAAAAAAGTTCAAGTTTTCTTCTGAATTTTACCAAAGAACGTGCTCCAATTCTAATTTCTCCAGAGAAAACAAAATCTTCCACTTCAGTTCTATATTTCACAAAGATATAAAGAAATTTAAAGTTCAAGTCTAAATTTTTCGGTGGAAGATAGAAAAAGTAATACCATACTTGTGAATATTTTCACGGAAAATAAAAAGTTCTAGTTCAATTTACAATTTCCTCAACGAAGTGAAGAAAGGTTCAAGTTCTCTTCTGAATTTTACTAAAGAACACGCTTCAATTCTAATTTTTTCAGAGAAAACAAAAATCTTCCACTTCAGTTCTTTATTTCACAAAGACATAAAGAAATTTAAAGTTCAATTCTAAATTTTTCGGTGGAAGATAGAAAAAGTAATACCATACTTGTGAATATTTTCCCGGAAGATAAAAAGTTCTAGTTCAATTTACAGTTTCCTCAATGAAGTCAAGGAAAGTTCAAGTTCTCTTCTGAATTTTACTAAAGAACAAAATTCAATTCTGATTTCACCAGAGAAAATAAAAATCTTCCACTTCAGTTCTTTATTTCACAAAGACATAAAGAAATTTAAAGTTCAATTCTAAATTTTTCGGTGGAAGATAGAAAAAGCAATACCATACTTGTGAATATTTTCCCGGAAGATAAAAAGTTCTAGTTCAATTTACAGTTTCCTCAATGAAGTCAAGGAAAGTTCAAGTTCTCTTCTGAATTTTACCAAAGAACACGCTTCAATTCTAATTTTTTCAGAGAAAACAAAAATCTTCCACTTCAGTTCTTTATTTCACAAAGACATAAAGAAATTTAAAGTACAATTCTAAATTTTTCGGTGGAAGATAGAAAAAGCAATACCATACTTGTGAATATTTTCCCGGAAAATAAAAAGTTCTAGTTCAATTTACAATTTCCTCAACGAAGTGAAGAAAGGTTCAAGTTCTCTTCTGAATTTTACTAAAGAACAAAATTCAATTCTAATTTCACCAGAGAAAATAAAAATCTTCCACTTCAGTTCTTTATTTCACAAAGACATAAAGAAATTTAAAGTACAATTCTAAATTTTTCGGTGGAAGATAGAAAAAGTAATACCATACTTGTGAATATTTTCCCGGAAAATAAAAAGTTCTAGTTCAATTTACAATTTCCTCAACAAAGTGAAGAAAGGTTCAAGTTCTCTTCTGAATTTTACTAAAGAACAAAATTCAATTCTAATTTCACCAGAGAAAATAAAAATCTTCCACTTCAGTTCTTTATTTCACAAAGACATAAAGAAATTTAAAGTTCAATTCTAAATTTTTCGGTGGAAGATAGAAAAAGTAATACCATACCTGTGAATATTTTCACGGAAGATAAAAAGTTCTAGTTCAATTTACAGTTTCCACAATGAAGTCAAGGAAAGTTCAAGTTCTCTTCTGAATTTTACCAAAGAACAAAATTCAATTCTAATTTCACCAGAGAAAATAAAAATCTTCCACTTCAGTTCATTATTTCACAAAGACATAAAGAAATTTAAAGTACAATTCTAAATTTTTCGGAGGAAGATAGAAAAAGCAATACCATACTTGTGAATATTTTCCCGGAAGATAAAAAGTTCTAGTTCAATTTAAAATTTTCTCAACGAAGTGAAGAAAAATTCAAGTTCTCTTCTGAATTTTACCAAAGAATAAAATTCAATTCTAATTTCACCAGAGAAAATAAAAATCTTCCACTTCAGTTCTTTATTTCACAAAGACATAAAGAAATTTAAAGATCAATTCTAAATTTTTCGGTGGAAGATGGAAAAAGCAATACCATACTTGTGAATATTTTCACGGAAAATAAAAAGTTCTAGTTCAATTTACAATTTCCTCAACGAAGTGAAGAAAGGTTCAAGTTCTCTTCTGAATTTTACTAAAGAACAAAATTCAATTCTAATTTCACCAGAGAAAATAAAAATCTTCCACTTCAGTTCTCTATTTCACAAAGACATAAAGAAATTTAAAGTTCAATTCTAAATTTTTCGGTGGAAGATAGAAAAAGTAATACCATACCTGTGAATATTTTCACGGAAGATAAAAAGTTCTAGTTCAATTTAAAATTTTCTCAACGAAGTCAAGGAAAGTTCAAGTTCTCTTCTGAATTTTACCAAAGAACAAAATTCAATTCTAATTTTTTCAGAGAAAACAAAAATCTTCCACTTCAGTTCCTTATTTCGCAAAGACATAAAGAAATTCAAAGTTCAATTCTAAATTTTTCGATGGAAGATAGAAAAAGTAATACCATACTTGTGAATATTTTCACGGAAGATAAAAAGTTCTAGTTCAATTTAAAATTTCCTCAATGAAGTCAAGGAAAGTTCAAGTTCTCTTCTGAATTTTACCAAAGAACAAAATTCAATTCTAATTTCACCAGAGAAAATAAAAATCTTCCACTTCAGTTCTTTATTTCACAAAGACATAAAGAAATTTAAAGTACAATTCTAAATTTTTCGGAGGAAGATAGAAAAAGCAATACCATACTTGTGTATATTTTCCCGGAAGATAAAAAGTTCTAGTTCAATTTAAAATTTTCTCAACGAAGTGAAGAAAAATTCAAGTTCTCTTCTGAATTTTACCAAAGAATAAAATTCAATTCTAATTTCACCAGAGAAAATAAAAATCTTCCACTTCAGTTCTTTATTTCACAAAGACATAAAGAAATTTAAAGTTCAATTCTAAATTTTTCGGTGGAAGATAGAAAAAGTAATACCATACTTGTGAATATTTTCCCGGAAGATAAAAAGTTCTAGTTCAATTTACAGTTTCCTCAATGAAGTCAAGGAAAGTTCAAGTTCTCTTCTGAATTTTACCAAAGAACAAAATTCAATTCTAATTTCACCAGAGAAAATAAAAATCTTCCACTTCAGTTCTTTATTTCACAAAGACATAAAGAAATTTAAAGTTCAATTCTAAATTTTTCGGCGGAAGATAGAAAAAGTAATACCATACTTGTGAATATTTTCCCGGAAGATAAAAAGTTCTAGTTCAACTTACAGTTTCCTCAATGAAGTCAAGGAAAGTTCAAGTTCTCTTCTGAATTTTACCAAAGAACACGCTTCAATTCTAATTTTTTCAGAGAAAACAAAAATCTTCCTCTTCAGTTCTTTATTTCACAAAGACATAAGAAATTTAAAGTACAATTCTAATTTTTCGGTGGAAGATAGAAAAAGCAATACCATACTTGTGAATATTTTCCCGGAAAATAAAAAGTTCTAGTTCAATTTACAATTTCCTCAACGAAGTGAAGAAAGGTTCAAGTTCTCTTCTGAATTTTACTAAAGAACAAAATTCAATTCTAATTTCACCAGAGAAAATAAAAATCTACCACTTCAGTTCTCTATTTCACAAAGACATAAAGAAATTTAAAGTTCAATTCTAAATTTTTAGGTGGAAGATAGAAAAAGTAATACCATACCTGTGAATATTTTCACGGAAGATAAAAGTTCTAGTTCAATTTAAAATTTTCTCAACGAAGTCAAGGAAAGTTCAAGTTCTCTTCTGAATTTTCTCAATGAACACACTTCAATTCTAATTTCTCCAGAGAAAATAAAAATCTTCCACTTCAGTTCCTTATTTCGCAAAGACATAAAGAAATTCAAAGTTCAATTCTAAATTTTTCGATGGAAGATAGAAAAAGTAATACCATACTTGTGAATATTTTCACGGAAGATAAAAAGTTCTAGTTCAATTTAAAATTTTTCAACGAAGTCAAGGAAAGTTCAAGTTCTCTTCTGAACTTTACCAAAGAACACGCTTCAATTCTAATTTTTTCAGAGAAAACAAAAATCTTCCACTTCAGTTCTTTATTTCACAAAGACATAAAGAAATTTAAAGTTCAATTCTAATTTTTCGGTGGGTGATAGAAAAATTAATGCCATACTTGTGATTATTTTCACGGAAGATAAAAAGTTCTACTTCAATTTTAAATTTCCCCGGAAGATAAAAAGTTCTAGTTCAACTTGCTATTATCTTTGCGAAAACACACAAACTCAGAAAAAATGTTCAATGTTCCTTTAGTACCTATGCAATTAGACTAAAAATGAAGATATTTATGCAGAGTTTCAACTCGCTATGGCTAAGTTTGCTAAAAACAAGCTATTTTCTTGCGAAAACACACAAAATCAGAAAAAATGTTCAATGTTCCTTAAGCACCTACGCAATTAGACTTAAATGAAGATATTTATGCAGAGTTTCAAGTCGATATGGCTAAGTTTGCTAAAAACAAGCTATTTTCTTGCGAAAACACACGAAATCAGAAAAAATATTGTTAGGTTAGGTTAAGTTAGATTAGGTTAGGTTAGCCTACGTACGCGCGCATATAGGTTAAGTTAGGTTAGATTAAGTTAGATTAGGTTAAGTTAGGTTAGGTTAGATTAAGTTAGGTTAGGCTAGGTTAGCCTACATACGCGCGCGTATGTAGGCTAACCTAGCCTAACCTAACTTAATCTAACCTAACCTAACCTAACTTAACCTAATCTAACTTAATCTAACCTAACTTAACCTATATGCGCGCGTACGTAGGCTAACCTAACCTAATCTAACTTAACCTAACCTAACAATATTTTTTCTGATTTCGTGTGTTTTCGCAAGAAAATAGCTTGTTTTTAGCAAACTTAGCCATATCGACTTGAAACTCTGCATAAATATCTTCATTTAAGCCTAATTGCGTAGGTGCTTAAGGAACATTGAACATTTTTTCTGATTTTGTGTGTTTTCGCAAGAAAATAGCTTGTTTTTAGCAAACTTAGCCATAGCGAGTTGAAACTCTGCATAAATATCTTCATTTTTAGTCTAATTGCATAGGTACTAAAGGAACATTGAACATTTTTTCTGAGTTTGTGTGTTTTCGCAAAGATAATAGCAAGTTGAACTAGAACTTTTTATCTTCCGGGGAAATTTAAAATTGAAGTAGAACTTTTTATCTTCCGTGAAAATAATCACAAGTATGGCATTAATTTTTCTATCACCCACCGAAAAATTAGAATTGAACTTTAAATTTCTTTATGTCTTTGTGAAATAAAGAACTGAAGTGGAAGATTTTTGTTTTCTCTGAAAAAATTAGAATTGAAGCGTGTTCTTTGGTAAAGTTCAGAAGAGAACTTGAACTTTCCTTGACTTCGTTGAGAAAATTTTAAATTGAACTAGAACTTTTTATCTTCCGTGAAAATATTCACAAGTATGGTATTACTTTTTCTATCTTCCATCGAAAAATTTAGAATTGAACTTTGAATTTCTTTATGTCTTTGCGAAATAAGGAACTGAAGTGGAAGATTTTTATTTTCTCTGGAGAAATTAGAATTGAAGTGTGTTCATTGAGAAAATTCAGAAGAGAACTTGAACTTTCCTTCACTTCGTTGAGGAAATTGTAAATTGAACTAGAACTTTTTATTTTCCGGGAAAATATTCACAAGTATGGTATTGCTTTTTCTATCTTCCACCGAAAAATTAGAATTGTACTTTAAATTTCTTTATGTCTTTGTGAAATAAAGAACTGAAGAGGAAGATTTTTGTTTTCTCTGAAAAAATTAGAATTGAAGCGTGTTCTTTGGTAAAATTCAGAAGAGAACTTGAACTTTCCTTGACTTCATTGAGGAAACTGTAAGTTGAACTAGAACTTTTTATCTTCCGGGAAAATATTCACAAGTATGGTATTACTTTTTCTATCTTCCGCCGAAAAATTTAGAATTGAACTTTAAATTTCTTTATGTCTTTGTGAAATAAAGAACTGAAGTGGAAGATTTTTATTTTCTCTGGTGAAATTAGAATTGAATTTTGTTCTTTGGTAAAATTCAGAAGAGAACTTGAACTTTCCTTGACTTCATTGAGGAAACTGTAAATTGAACTAGAACTTTTTATCTTCCGGGAAAATATTCACAAGTATGGTATTACTTTTTCTATCTTCCACCGAAAAATTTAGAATTGAACTTTAAATTTCTTTATGTCTTTGTGAAATAAAGAACTGAAGTGGAAGATTTTTATTTTCTCTGGTGAAATTAGAATTGAATTTTATTCTTTGGTAAAATTCAGAAGAGAACTTGAATTTTTCTTCACTTCGTTGAGAAAATTTTAAATTGAACTAGAACTTTTTATCTTCCGGGAAAATATTCACAAGTATGGTATTGCTTTTTCTATCTTCCTCCGAAAAATTTAGAATTGTACTTTAAATTTCTTTATGTCTTTGTGAAATAAAGAACTGAAGTGGAAGATTTTTGTTTTCTCTGAAAAAATTAGAATTGAAGCATGTTCTTTGGTAAAATTCAGAAGAGAACTTGAACTTTCCTTGACTTCATTGAGGAAACTGTAAATTGAACTAGAACTTTTTATCTTCCGGGAAAATATTCACAAGTATGGTATTACTTTTTCTATCTTCCACCGAAAAATTTAGAATTGAACTTTAAATTTCTTTATGTCTTTGTGAAATAAAGAACTGAAGTGGAAGATTTTTATTTTCTCTGGTGAAATTAGAATTGAATTTTATTCTTTGGTAAAATTCAGAAGAGAACTTGAATTTTTCTTCACTTCGTTGAGAAAATTTTAAATTGAACTAGAACTTTTTATCTTCCGGGAAAATATACACAAGTATGGTATTGCTTTTTCTATCTTCCTCCGAAAAATTTAGAATTGTACTTTAAATTTCTTTATGTCTTTGTGAAATAAAGAACTGAAGTGGAAGATTTTTATTTTCTCTGGTGAAATTAGAATTGAATTTTGTTCTTTGGTAAAATTCAGAAGAGAACTTGAACTTTCTTGACTTCATTGAGGAAATTTTAAATTGAACTAGAACTTTTTATCTTCCGTGAAAATATTCACAAGTATGGTATTACTTTTTCTATCTTCCATCGAAAAATTTAGAATTGAACTTTGAATTTCTTTATGTCTTTGCGAAATAAGGAACTGAAGTGGAAGATTTTTGTTTTCTCTGAAAAAATTAGAATTGAATTTTGTTCTTTGGTAAAATTCAGAAGAGAACTTGAACTTTCCTTGACTTCGTTGAGAAAATTTTAAATTGAACTAGAACTTTTTATCTTCCGTGAAAATATTCACAGGTATGGTATTACTTTTTCTATCTTCCACCGAAAAATTTAGAATTGAACTTTAAATTTCTTTATGTCTTTGTGAAATAGAGAACTGAAGTGGAAGATTTTTATTTTCTCTGGTGAAATTAGAATTGAATTTTGTTCTTTAGTAAAATTCAGAAGAGAACTTGAACCTTTCTTCACTTCGTTGAGGAAATTGTAAATTGAACTAGAACTTTTTATTTTCCGTGAAAATATTCACAAGTATGGTATTGCTTTTTCCATCTTCCACCGAAAAATTTAGAATTGAACTTTAAATTTCTTTATGTCTTTGTGAAATAAAGAACTGAAGTGGAAGATTTTTATTTTCTCTGGTGAAATTAGAATTGAATTTTATTCTTTGGTAAAATTCAGAAGAGAACTTGAATTTTTCTTCACTTCGTTGAGAAAATTTTAAATTGAACTAGAACTTTTTATCTTCCGGGAAAATATTCACAAGTATGGTATTGCTTTTTCTATCTTCCTCCGAAAATTTAGAATTGTACTTTAAATTTCTTTATGTCTTTGTGAAATAATGAACTGAAGTGGAAGATTTTTATTTTCTCTGGTGAAATTAGAATTGAATTTTGTTCTTTGGTAAAATTCAGAAGAGAACTTGAACTTTCCTTGACTTCATTGTGGAAACTGTAAATTGAACTAGAACTTTTTATCTTCCGTGAAAATATTCACAGGTATGGTATTACTTTTTCTATCTTCCACCGAAAAATTTAGAATTGAACTTTAAATTTCTTTATGTCTTTGTGAAATAAAGAACTGAAGTGGAAGATTTTTATTTTCTCTGGTGAAATTAGAATTGAATTTTGTTCTTTAGTAAAATTCAGAAGAGAACTTGAACCTTTCTTCACTTTGTTGAGGAAATTGTAAATTGAACTAGAACTTTTTATTTTCCGGGAAAATATTCACAAGTATGGTATTACTTTTTCGAGCGTCCAGGGGGGGGGGGGGGAAAAATTAGAAATTGTACATTTAAATTTCGTTTATGTCGTTGTGAAAAAAGAACGGAAGTGGGAAGATTTGTACTTTCTCGGGTCGAATATACAGCAGATTGGGGGGAGTACATATGTTCAGTAAACGTAAATCAGAAAGAACTTGCACCATGGCGTCCACGGCGATCTGAAGATGAACTTGTAAGATTGGACTATAGACTTTTTATCTTTTCCAGGGAAAATATATCACCCAGTATGGTATCTAGCTTGTTCTATCGTTCCACCGAACATTTAGAATATGTAACATCTAATAAATTTCACTAGTTATGTACTTTGTGAAATAAAGAAACTGAAGTGTGAAGAGGTTTAGGTTCTACTACAACATTCGAGTGAACGCGTGTTACTTTGGTAAAAATTCAGAAGAGAACTTGAACTTATCACTTGAACTTCATTGAGGAACGGGGAGTTGAGGTAGAACTGAGTAGGTGCCGGGAAAAGATTCACAGGTGGTATGTGCTTATTTCGATCAGGCACGCGAAACGATTTAGAATGGAACTTTAAATTTCTGGTTACGTGGTCATTCTGGGAAATAAAGAACGGACGTGGAGGGATATAGGTCACAGGTGAGATTACGGAGGGAGGGGGGGGGGGGGTAGGGTATAAAAGCACGAGAGAGAGGGAACGGGCCTTGACTTCAGTGAGGAAACTGGAAAGTGTAACTAGACTGGGTATGTCCGGGAAATAGTCACAAGTATGGTATTACCTTTTTCGATCGTCCACCGACAAGGGGGACTTGAACGGTAAAGGTCGTTAGAAGCTTTGTGAGCGGTGGACGGAAGGGAGAGAGGGGGTTTTCTCTGGAGAAATGGGGGGGGGGGCACGTTCTGTGGTACAGTCAGAAGCAACTGGAACTTGTTTGTAGCGTCTGCGAGAATTCGGAGCAGGAGTTTAAATGGTGCAGCGCTTCGAGACGAGATGCGGAACTAAAGTGTAAATGTTATGGATGTGGAAAAGTAGAATTGAATTAAAAACTATTTCTTTTTGCATTGAAAAGTGGGGTGAAAAAAGATAAGTTACTTCAGTTGGAAAATGGGTTTAGGAGGGACCTTATGGAAGAACTTGTTCTAAAAGGATATATAAAGCCAGAAAAAGTGTTAAAAATGGAGAGGGGGTTCTTTGGAGGGGTCCGGGGAGGGCGTTTGGGGATCCAGGGGCCCTTGAGGGGTGGAGTGGTCATATGGGAGCCTGAGGGGACCTTTGGGGACCGGGATGAGCCTTTGGGGTCTGGGGGGGGTCTTTGCACGCTCTGAGCGGGTCCTTGGGGACCCGACTGGTCCTTTGGGAGCGCCCGGTGGACCTTTGAGGACCGGGTGAGGGCCTTTGGGGGTCCGGGGAGCCCTTGAGCACCGATTGGGCCCTTTGGGGCCCGGTGGGTCCGTTGGGGTCTGGGCGACCCGTGAGGACCTGAGGGGCGGACCTTTGGGTCCGGGGGACCCCTTTGGGGGTCCGGTGGTCCCTTTGGGAGCGCCGTTGGTGACCCTTTGGGGACCAGGTGCGGGCCTTTGGGGGTCCCCTGGGTCCCCTTTGGGAGCCTGGGGGACCTTTGAGGACCGGAGGCTTCCTTCGGGGTTGGGGTAGAGCAATCGGGGCCCTTTGGGAGCCCTGGGAGCCCGGGGAGGGCCTTTGGGGACCGGTGGAGGGCTTTTGGGGGTCTGGTGGACCTTTGGGGACCGGTGAGGGCCTTTGGGGGGCTCGGGTATGGTCTTTTTAGGGTCTGGGGCCCTTTGGGTGCCTGGTGGACCTTTGGGACCGGGAGAGGGCCTTTGGGGACTGGTGGAGGACCTTTGGGGGTCCGGGGGGGGCCCTTGAGCACGGATTGGGCCCTTTGTGTGCCTGGTGGACCTTTGGGGGTCTGGGGTCCCTTTGGGAGCCCGGTGGACCTTTGGGGACCGGGTGAGGGTCTTTGGGAGCCTGGGGGACCTTTGAGGACCGGAGGCTTCCTTCGGGGTAGGGGTAGAGTAATCGGGGCCCTTTGGGAGCCCTGGGAGCCCGGGGAGGGCCTTTGGGACCGGGGGAGGGCCTTTGGGGACCGGGGGAGGGCTTTTGGGGTTCTGGTGGACCTTTGGGGACCGGGGAGGGCTTTTGGGGGTCTGGTGGACCTTTGGGGACCGGGGAGGGCCTTTGGGGCTCGGGTATGGCCTTTTTAGGGTCTGGGGCCCTTTGGGTGCCTGGGGACCTTTGGGGACTGGGTGAGGGTCTTTGGGGGTCCGGGGGGGGGTTCTTTGGAAGCCCAGAGAACCTTTGAGGACCGGTGGCTTCCTTCGGGGTTGTGGTAGGGGGATCGGAACCTTTGGGGTTGGGTTAGAGGACCTCACAACACTGTTCAATTGAAACTTGTGTATTATAACGACCACACTCAAATTCTTTTCCAAAATCTCTTCAAAAATCATCTTTTAAAATGTCTCTAGCTGTTTCGCCGAAATAGTTCCATAAAATAGCTAAAACGGTTTCGCCAAAATTATCCCTAAACGGAATTTCGGCATGTTCCTTTTGTTTGGCATCTCTGCGCCAATGCATTTCAAATTATTTGGAAACCTTTTCGCGCGCTAAGATCAAAACGTCTGCTCGGAAACGATTCTCTTGTTAGAACTCCAGACATTAATAAACTTCGCGCCGGAGACAATTCAAACAAACATGACATCATGTGTGATCTGTTTCTCGGAAACATTTCTCTTTGGAAATGCAAGGACATTAATTAACTTGACGTCATCTGTCAGACATTAATTAACTGTTTCCGGGAACTCGTAACATCTGGCTTGGAAACAACAATAACAAATACTATTTCCGGATCATAACATCTGCCTCGAACAGGAAGGAAATGTCATTAACTTTGCTTCGAACGACAACATCATTTGGCTCGAATAACAATAACAAATACTATTTCCGGATCATAACATCTGCCTCGAACAGGAAGGAAGTGTCATTAACTTTGCTTCGAACGACAACAACATTGACCCCATTAACCACGTGTTCTCCCTAATGACTCTGTTCAAAACAATAACAACAACATTCGCTGAGGGCGTGCCAAAATCACACCTGGAGAAAGAGGCCATTGACCCCATTCTCACTAATGACTCTATGCCCATATAAGGTGTACTGATCGGAGTAACACCCCCATCTCTACTGTTTTTGAGGTTTTGCGAGTTCAGGGTGCTAGAATTGGTTGAAAATTATTGTTAGGAAGACTATGTCACTAAGGCTAGAAATAAGTGAAGATGAAAAAGTGACGTTGGGTAATGAAAAGATTGATCAGGTGGGCAGCTTCACTTACCTTGGTAGTATTATTAGTAAAGATGGTGGGAGCAGTGAAGATGTTAAAAGTAGAATAGTCAAGGCTCAGGGTGTTTTTTCACAGTTAAAAAAAGTTTGGAAGGATGGGAAGATAAGTCTGCAAACCAAGATTAGAATATTAGAAGCTACAGTGATGACAGTCGTCAAATATGGCTCTGAAGCATGGACGCTCCGAAAAGCTGATGAAGATTTGCTAGATGTTTTCCAGAGAAACTGCTTAAGGATTGTTCTGGGTACCCGGCAGACTGACCGTATTTTAAACAATTGGCTATACGAAAAATGTGGTTCAATACCGCTCTCTAGGGCTATAATGAAAGAAAGGTTGAGGTGGCTAGGGCACGTTGTGCGGATGAAGGATGACAGATTGCCGAAGATTGTTATTTTCGGCCAACCGTCTGGGGCTAAACGGAAAGCTGGTTGTCCTCGTCTGGGGTGGGAGGACGTCATAAAGAAAGATTTAAAGGAAATGGGAACTTCGTGGGCGGGTGTAAAAAGGGAGGCTTTGAATAGATTGGGGTGGAGGAGGAGCGTGCGTAGCTGTGTTGGCCTCCGGCGGCTTTGTGCTGTGGTGAGTTGTTAGTAGTAGTAGTAGTAATGAATCTTATATATTTGGAATCAACATAATAAGCCGATTATATATTGATTGATATCAAATTTTCGTTTCGAGAAATTCGATTACTATTGAGCCTTATAGCTTTATTCTTACAGTTCGTTACCACAAATTGTTTGATATGTTAACTGTTAGCACACAAATCCTAAAACTTAAAGAATAGGACGTTAGCTGCGCTTATTAGGTGTTTCAATTACAAATAAGAGAATTTGGAGAATTATTGGAGTTTTGATTAGATATCAGAAGTGAAAATTAAAATCATTTGACAATTTACAGAGTAACCCCCTCCCCCCTTACTCCCAACCGACTGCAATCACCAAACGACAATCGATTTAATCTATCTAGTTATATAACAAATCCTATTATAAAAAGCACTAAGTCCTATTTTCTTTCTGTGTTTTATTCAGAAAATTATATTTAATGTATACCTACCTTCTTATTTTTCAATTACTCCATTTCTGTTCTATTTGCAGATGTAGAGGTGTATTCATGTTTACCATTCACTCCTCTTTCAATGATTTTAACAGAAGAAAATTTAATTTAGAACTTATAGATTACAGAGAAAAAAAACATAAATATGAAGACAAAAATTTGAAATGAGCAAATGTTGTAAAAAAGAAAGTATAGAACATTTCTGCAATTAACTAAGTACCTTGATGATAACGCTCTGAAGTCATATCTGATATGGACATATGGTGGGAAATCGGAAGTTTCAAAGGCGGTATATTTGCATAAATACTTCTCTGGATCATACTAGGAACTCTAGTGAATCACTATTTTGTGTGGGTTTTTTTAGTTAGCCTTTTGTATGATTTATTCGATTGAATCATGAATCTACGCGCTATATTGTGAAAAATCACTAGATTTAGGAAAAAAAATGCTAGTTTTAGAACAAAAATCACTATAAATCACTAGCTGGAAAAAAATCACTAGAAATAGTGATAAGTCACTAAGGGTGGCAACCCTGGTTTTGAATAATGAAAGATTTCACGTCCGGCCTTTGATATTTGTAAGCCGAATAGCAGTCATAATTTTCGTCCGACGGTATATTGGCCTTATTTATCAACGTTTTAATATACATGATTTATTGAGATATTATTTAGGATTTTTTATTAAAGTGATTAGTTTGTGGGTTCGCTGATTTATGTTAATAAATAGCATTGATATCAGCGTGCCACATAAAACCAAAACAAAAATCATAAGTAGCGTAATGGCGCTGTCTAAGTAAAGATACAGGAAAAGTCAAAGTATATCCAAGAAAATATCCAGAAAATCTGAAGAATTCTTGGCATCATTGCAACAGAAACCTTAAATTAATTAAAAATTACCAGGGATGCTAATTGAAAGTGAAAATTGACTCCTAGAGTTTGAAAATTACCTTCCCTTTTTTCTATCTTTGTTTAAAAAACGAATTCTATAAAAATTACGCAAAAGTTTTCTTGTGTAAATCGGGGCATGGGGTGAATACATTTCCGGAGGGGGTTACACTGAATACCGTTTTTATGTCTATAATTCCCTTTACAAGCAAAGCTCAGTCTCCTAGTAAACTGATAACAATAGAAAAAGAAAATGGGTTGGTACCGCTTATACATGCACACAAAATTTCTAAATTGTAAGAAAAATATACATATTTTGTTTAAATTCACTTTATTCGTTTCTCAGCAGACATTTTGAACAGCATGCTGATGCAGAGATATATATCCCACAGGTAGCTCCGGCGCTGTGTCAAATGTGACTAATTTATGTCATAAGTCTTATCGTATCACATTTATGGCAATTCTTTTTTTGGAGCTGTTTAATATAGATATTTAGAAAAGCGAAAATAGCGAGAAGTCAGCACAGTATTGTAATATAGAGGCAATCCTACATTTGTACGGAAATCCAAAACGTAAGGAATAGGACATTATCAGCGTTTATTAGGCATTTAAGTTACAGATGAGAGAGTCGGAGTTTCAATTAAATACTGGGAATAAAAATTAAAACAATTAAATGATTCCTGGAGCGGATCCCCCTCTCCCAAAATTCCATGACCAAACTAAAACCGATTTGACCTATCTAGTTATATTACGAATATCATTATAAAAAGCACTAAGTCTTATTTTCTTTTTTAATGATTTTTTTTTCATTCAGGAAATTATATTAACTGTATATAATTCTTATTCTTCTCCTCCTTATTCTTCAATGATTCCATTTATATCCTATTTGCAGATGTGGAGCTTATATTCATTTCCACTTTTGAAATTTCTATAACAAAGAGAATCTAATGTTGATCTGATAGACTTTAGAAAGTAAAATCACTTTAAATATTAGCGGGAAATTGACCTGAGCAAATTTCGCGAAACCGGAAGCATAGAATTTTTGCAATTAGCTAGGCTCACATTTTTATTGATAATAAGGTTTCAAAGGCATTTTATTTGGAAAAATATTAATGTGGAACATATTATGAAGCGTACTGGACCCCTATTTTTCTCATTTTCCTTATATTAAAACGAGCATGGATTAAAAAAAAAAAAAATATCTGCTCAAATTAAAGAGCAATTTTGACACTAAAAGAGGCAGCAGCATTAAAGCTACTTAATAGATTATAGTTTTTTTTTCAAGTTATTGAGGGGGGGCAACTGCCCCCCCCCCCCTCCTCAACGACGCCACTTTCCCTATCCATCCTTTTCATGAAAAAGACACAATTTCTTGTTTACTTAGTTTAAAGTCTAAAACGTCCTTAGTAGGATCCTCTTACCCGTTTTTGTTGGCAAAATAATTACCCCCTAGATTTTTTTTTTTTAATCCCCCAATATTTTAGCTTCCGTTAAGGTAGAATAAAAATCCTGATTTTGATGGTGAGTTGAGTGTGTGCAACTTGTCTATAGGAAAAATGTTGGAGAATGAGAGAAGAGAGAAATGGGATGAGTCAGGAGATACAGACCCAATTTTCGACCCGGTAATCTTACAGATTCAAATTCCTTGCAGAAATGGGTTTTGACCCAGCAATATCCTATCCATGATTTTTAAAAACCGCCTTTAGACCTTATAGTACAATGTTAGTCTCAGATTTGTAATTAGCAGGTTCAGAAACCGGTAAATAATATTGGGAGAAGTTAAGCCCCATTTGGGAAATCTCAGCTGAATATATTTCAACTTTTTGCCTCTAGATAGCAATAATAGCCTCATATCTATAGCCAACAAGCTCAGTAGCCCTTATTTACCACCTTGGTGAAAATCAAACACCATTTATGACGTATGCGCATAGGAGTAAAATGATTTAGAAATACGACGATTACCAGGGAAAATATGTATCTAAGTCAGTGGTAGAAACAGTAACTCTTGCGGCAGCGGAGTGGATCTTGATCTCTGCTTGGCACTGGGGCGTCTGGGATCCAATCTCAGCTGCCATAATGTTGGGCAACAGGCTTGCTTCCTTTCCCTATAATGCTGCGGCGTGCAAACTGGGCTGGACAGCATTTTCCTCGTCCCAAGTGCCAGCAAGTACTACTAATTAGCTAAAGGTACAAAGAGTAAAAAATGCAGTTGTTTACAAATTTACCTGTTTACATGGCATGTACAGATAAAAATTATACATATCTTCACATTTAGGGTTTTTTTGTGTGTTTACCATAGATACTACTTACTGGATTAAGAATAGCCATGCATGGATTTTTGTTCTAATTTTTTTTTCTATTTCAGACATAAAGAAAGACACTTTGCTATGGTAGTCAGAATAAACCTTTCACCTCCGGACATACCAGGCCAAGCTAATGCTGTGTTTGGAGAGCAGCTTCCTGTATTTGCCCAAGCCCTCGGATCCACTCTATCAAAATCACTTCTACCCGAACGATTATCATTTATTCAAAAAGAAGAGAAAGCAGGGCTTGTAGCAAAATTTGGTGTTCCGAAAATTCCTGTGCCTATGAAAATCTTGTCTCTACTAACTTTTGTGGCTGTTTCATTTTTGACTGTGATCATTGTCGTTGTTTCATCGACTACTTTGGTCTTCTTCAATGTGGCTAATATATTTCCGGTAATCTTTCCCGGCTCAAGAAATTATAAGAAAAAGAAGAACAATAGAAATAATACAATGGCGAACAAGAGTCGAAAGAGCAAGTATGGAAAGTATGGCAAGCCAACAAAACTTGATGAAAATGAAGGTTCTCTTGGTGCGCTAAAGATACAACTCCCGCAACTGTATGATGATGAAGATGTTCCTGTGACGATAACTTACGGATATGACAGACACGTAATGTCGCCTGAGCAATACTCAGCATTTTTAGATGCTCTAGCAGATAGGTATTATGAAATGCACGAAGATGAATATGGCTTTGAAGAAGAAGAGGATGATAAAAAGAAGAAGAACAAGAAATATAAATACAAGGATGATTACTATGATGATGTTGTCGAATTTGTGAGTTATGACAAGAAATAAGATGGATTTTGTAATATAAGAGTAAAACGCTAGTCTAAGCCTGTTTTTATATTTAAAATCTTTAGAAGCAAGGTTTAGGCATAAACATACTAAGGTACCAAGTACATCAGAAATAATTCTACAGGCTCTCATTGGCATGTGCATACACCCACCCCTTTAGCCTAAAAACTTATTTCTGATTTGTTTGCAATTTCATTAAAATATGACGAATTTTATATATGTTTTTGTAAGTATAATCTGTTTTGTATCATGGTTAGAGGATAGAATTATAACTTTAACGAAAAGTTTATTTTCATTTGTGGGGGGAGAAGTAAGGGGACTTTTGGGAGAAGGGAGGGGAGTAAATCATATCCCTCTTGTATCCGTGCAAGGTTATAACCGATATATTATTTGGTCATAAAATGACCCATAAGTTAAGATGGTCACAAGCTGGTAAGATGGTCAACCTTATAGATTATGTTATTGTAAACTAAAGACTGGCAGGATCAATACTAGGTTGTATAGGAATGACGTTATCTTTTTCTATTTTTTTGTAAATCATTTTTTCTCGAGTCCTGCAGTCTCCGTTCTCATATAACGTACGTTTTTTATTTGCTGTAATAATAATAATAATTTATTTTTAACCCACATCATTTACAAAAATGATAATTGTGGAGTATAAAGAAAAAAGTAGAAAATACACTACATACATGAGTACATAAAACTTAAAAACTTCGCAAGAGCAGAGTAACCAAAGAAAAGAAAAACGTTCAAGATAAAAAAAAAAAAAACTACAGCAAACGAGTAAGGCCACTGTGGCCTGGCAGATACTTATATGCAGACTGGGGTAGTTTGCCGGCAAGTTCGGTAAGCCTTGGCCCAATATCCGGAAGACTGTAAACAGACACAAGATTCCGATTTCTATACCATGGAGGCAGATACAATAGAAAACAGAAAAACCGGAAATAATATGAATGAAGTGATCTGATGTCTTTTTGGTGAAGAATAGGGTAAATTCCAGACAGAAACAAAATCGAATGATTTGTAAACCGAATATAAGTTAGCAAGAGACTTTCTATTGTATCTACCTCGATTTGCAACAATTTTAGAATAACTTAACTGATTTTTCTTCTTGCAATCAGCGAAGACAAACTTTCGGAAAGATTTTAGTGTTTTACTAACATTGATACCCAGCCACCGGAAAGAAGGAACCGACGGGACAGAAAAAGATCCGCAAACTAGAGGGGTCATATTATTACTATTAAATGAGAGATATTTACACTTTGAAAGATTAAGAGAAAGTCCAATGGTATGAAGTTTAGATGCAATTGTTGAGACAGACAGGGAAAGCCACTTTTTAGTCCTACTGATCCAAAGGATATCATCTGCATAAGCAAGATAAGAGATGTTAACGGAATTAAGAATGTAAGCGGGTGGGATAGAAGAAATAACAGATGATATACAAAATTTAAATATAAAAGGAGAAAGGACGGCACCCTGCCGGAACCCACGCCTCACTGGAATTTTGCTTTCGGAAACACCCATGTCCGTTTTAATCCGCAAAAAATATTTGGAATACCAATATCTAAGAAGAAAAACTACCGAAATGTTAATACCTTGACTAAAAAGGGAAAAATAGCTTGGGAATGGGTAACGGTGTCAAAGACCTTGGAGAGATCCAAGGCGCATAAATGTAAATCGAATCCATTTTTAGTCGCCTCAGTAAGAACATTCGCCAAAACTCGGTGTGCTTGCTGTCAACCTACCCCAGCTGAAAACCTGATCTGGTTTTCACCGAAGTATGAGGAAGAGTTAACTGAAGGGAGGAGAATATACTCGAAAATTTTACTTATATTGCAAGAAACAAAAAACTCTTCCGCACAAAAAACTTTCAGGCACAACCAAGGTACACGAACACATTTGGAAAATAAGTTGTAGATGTTGGGCAAGAGCTGGACAATCAACCTTTAGGTGTTTGGCACTTTTGCCATCACCATCACTAGAACTTGACTTGAGTTTCTTTATAGCTAGTACCACCGAAGATAAATGAACTGGGAGGATCTGGTTCTGGCGGAGTGAGGTAGGAAGCGCAGAATTAAGAAGCTTTATAAATGTAGCATGAACGAGATGGTTTACGGTGTTAAAAATCTGATCATAATAATTGCACCAAGCAGCAAGGCTAATTGGGTTACTCGTTGAAAAAGAATCATCAATTTTATCTGAATTTACTACCTTTTTCCAATCTAAATTACTTGTCGGGAACTTGCAAATTTTGGATTTCGCAGATCGTAAATACTTTTTATACTCTAGTTTAGTTTTCTGTTTAAGCTCAAATACTACGCCGTTAAGTGGCCGTCCGCAAGAAACCCATATACGCATCCAAAATTTGGCTTTATTTTTCACTGTTTTTAGACCTGGGTCCCACGACCATTCACGCTTCAGCGTACTAAATTTTACACGTTCCTCGGGAACGGCCAGTCTTTCGGCTTTTTTCATATATGATATAATATCAAAATAATATTTGTTCAAAAAATTCTCATCCTTTACAAATTTAGATCCAACCTGAAGTAGCTGAAAAGGAACTTTTATAGTAGACAAAAGAGCTGTAAGAGTAGAAATGTAGAGCGCCTAATTAGCCTTTTTCCAATTTCGCCGGGTAAACCATCTACGATTCGCGCGTGAAGTATCTGGTGACAGAGAGATATCAAACGAAAAGGAAATTGGTAGGTGGTCTATATCACTTTCTGTTTCGTGAACAGAAACAATTGAAACCGCTAAATTTGGAGAACAAAGAACGTGGTCCATATTAGTATGGCTCCCAGAATGATGGATATATGAAAATGAACGATTCTTATTCAGTAGCTTAAACTGAGACAAAGACTGGAAAACCATATCCGATCGAAGCTTTGAATTTAATAAATCAGCATTAAAATCCCCAGCAACAACAAATTGGTAACCAAAAGATGATGCAGAATCTGCCACTTTTTTCAAAACGCTACAAGTTTTGGCAAACTTATTCAGTGACTGAACAGATTTATGATCACAAGGAAAATATACATTTATAAATACTAGATCGGCAATTCGCACGGCCAAGATGTTTTCTTCACTGTGGAACAGCATTGGCGTCGCGGATGAAAAAGAACTACGTTTCAAAATACAGGCGAGGCCTCCGGAAGGTCTACCAAACGTAGACCGTACAGCATTCCCAAACGCAATGTGATTCCCACTCCGTTTCAGCAGATTGGTATTAGCTGGTGATAAAAGATGCTCTTGAAGACAGACGATGTCGTATTTGCCCGAAAGTTCGTCAATGATGTGCTCTTTCCTACGCGTTCCGTTTATATTGTACGAAATAACCGAGAACTTTTGCAACATCATTTTTTCACACCGGCCGCAATACGAGATTTGAGCACTGGACACAATAGACTATACGAAGTGTGTGACCCGCCGCAGTTCGCACAATAAGGGATGTTAGTACAGGGCGCATGTTTCGAAGAAGAGTGATTACCTGCACAGCGCGCACATTTTTCCACTTGACTGTTGCATTTGTTTAGAACGTGATCAGGAGACCTGCATTTAAAGCAACAACGCGGTACACTTATAAAGTCATAAACGCTGAAAATCTCGTATCCGATTTTTACACCATTTTTTTATCGCGTCACTTTTACCAAACGAGTCCGAAAAAAATCAGGTACTTTTACTATTCCAAGGTGCCGCTTCTGCAGAATCTCCGAGCCAGCACCCGAAACAACAGACTTCACAGACTCACAGAAGTCAGAAGCTACAGATTTCTCAATATTCACAAAAAGTTTATCTCTCAACGGCCGAACACTAGCAATCCAATCATGACCACTTAGTTGATCAATAACGTCCTTACGGCTTGTCGGATCACTAATTGACGGTGGCAATTTAGAGATAACAATAGTAGAGTGGCTATCGGCTGGTTTCGAGGGACTGGCTCCAGACTGTGGTAGTGGCGGGAAATGGTTGGAATATGCCTCGAACTGGTTGGAAATTTTCTTTAACTGGACATGCAGCTCATTCACTCTCAAAAAAAGAGTAGAATAAGCTGTGGGACTGGTATCGATGGCACATTGGGGCTTAGAATAACAAATACTGAGATTTCGAAATCGTTTGTATTACCATTCTTGATAAAGTTCAGAATATCACCTAGATGGCTCAGTGACGCTTTCGATCCAGTTCGCTTCTGAAATAAAGCTTCTGGATATAGCTTGGACCCAAGCCATTTCTTTACCTTCACAATATCATCAACGTCAAGAAATCCGCACCAAACTTCTTAATCATCTCATCATTAATTCCTTTCTCAACGTTTTGCTGAACAAAATTCAGCACCGAACAATAATGCAAATTTTCTTCATCCCCTCCGGACATGATAAACAGGTATAGCGCGCTCACAATACGTCTTGCTCATTCAAATTGTAGATGAATATTGAACTAATTAGGGGGAAATCATAGGTGAAAAAATAATTGATGTACTCGGAGTGTGGCGGTTAGAATAGGGCCTTCCCAAATAGACAAGGGAAGCGTCACCCCCCGTTCACCTTATCCCCGCAGTTTAAGGGAGGCTCTCCCAGCAGGTACAACGGCGCTTGCGACGGGGGAACTGCCCCTATCTTGCTTGCCTAATTAGGGTTACTAAATGTCTTATAAAACCACTTACGTCTTAATTAAATCAGCAAAGGATATCCAATAAAGTTCTATATGGGTCACTGATCACTGGGTCACTGATAAACGTAGGAGAGGATTGTGCGTCACCAATCCCAAGCCAATTCAATGTTTCGCAATATGCTGTCTAACATTTTCACTTTTGCAAACCAATTAAGTTCGAAGTTGAATCCAATTTGTGTCCTCACAGTTCAAAGGCTAATTCAATACTCTGTGCAACCTTTCATGTGTGCAACCTTTTCATCCCCTTGAAATTTTAAATCTTCAAAACAAATTGATGTGTACGAGAAGGAACTCAGAAAGCACAATTTAGACGAACCTGTTTACCTTACCCACTTTAGATGCATAGTGTTTGGTTGGTTGTCTATATGACGTATTGCTCATTTAGTAAGAAAAATTCGACTGGCTCATCGACTCCCAAAAAGTGCATTTCCACACATTGTACGTTGGGTCATTAAGCGTTTTCATATATGGTATGACATATTGCTCCTCCTCCTACACATTTCTCAGAATCCTTCTAGCGAATGCAAGGTCACTGGTAAATAAAATGGATGAACTTCAAATTAGTCTTGACAAAACCCAGATTGATATTGCTCGCCTTACCGAAACATGGTCTGCAACTGAAGACTTTTGCTCCATTCCAAATTATGACTCCCATTTTGAGCCCAGGAAAGACAAAGATGGTATCCCTCTATCTCATGGCGGAGGAGTGGCTTTTTTTTTGTCGTTCTACCCTTCCAAATCGGATTCTTTCATTTTCTGAAATAGGGAACAACTCCAAAACTGAAGTTCTATGGCTATGGACCAGACCCAAAAACCTCCCAAAAGAAGTATCTTGCATGATTTTTTGTATTATTTATTACCCTCCTCGTAGTGGATTTAAGAAGGAGCTGACGGCATATCTACAATTTTATACTGACAGAATTCGCTGCAAATATTCTTATGCTGCAATTACATTATGTGGTGATTTTAATGAGCTAGACCAAAAGTGGCTTAGCTCTGCTCTTAGCCTTAATCAAGTGGTCAAATCGCCTACACGCGGTGATAAAACCCTAGACTTAATTTTTACCAACATTGAAGATTACTCCTGTGTCCCCAAAATAGCCCCTCCATTAGGGGCAAATGACCATCTATGCATCTTTTGGACCCCTTTATCTTCCTTTTCCCCCTACTTGATTGATCAGTTATTCTTATAGACCCATCACTGACGAAAAGGTCGCCAATTTCAAACTAAAACTTAGTTCCAAATCTTGGGCCAATATCCTATGTCTTACCAATGGTAATGAAATGGCTTCTGAGTTTTCAGCGGACTTTTCCAGTTAAATTGTGACACCTTTCCAGTGAAAAATGTTACTCGCAAATCTAACTGCAAACCGTGGATAAATAAAAAAATTGTATGCCTAATAAATGACCGTGATAAACTCTTTAAAGAAGGATTTTTCCAAGAATCTCGAAAACTTAGAAACATCGGTGTTAGCGAAATCCGTAAAGCAAGAAAGGAGCATGATGCTCACGTGCTCAATAATTTATTGTATTCGGACCCTAAGAAATTCCACAAAACTGTCCAAGGTCTCATGGGAAAGGTCTCTTCAAGGTTTTTCTTACTGGACAGTAATGGTGACCCAGTGGGTGCAGATGTCATAAATGATCATCTTGCTTCAATTTGTAAAATTCACCCGCCACTCCAACATATGCCGGCCAACAGTGCAGTGAGTGACATTCCGGTGATTGAAATTCATAAGACTCAACTTAAACTCGAAGCTCTTGACACAAATAAGTTAGTATACCCAGGTGATATCCCAACCAAATTGATTGGGGAATGTGTCCAGTATTTAAATGTACCTCTAACTGCTATTTTTTAGCAATGTATTGTAGATGGTATTTTTCCAGCGTGTTTTAAACGAGCTATTACATCTCCTATACCGAAAACTAAGATCCCAAAAGTTCCCTCTGACTTAAGACCAATATCAAAAACCTCCATTTTCTCTAAAATCTTTGAAAGTTTTATTTACAATTTCCTTTTTGACGATATTCATGATAAAATCGACCCAAATCAGTTTGGCTTTAGGCCGAATCATAGCACCACGCGTTACTTAATTTATATACTTGACACTGTTTTCAAACATCTTGAGTTGAATAGTTCCTACGTTGAGGCTGTTTTTGCTGATATTAGCAAAGCCTACGACAATTTGCATCATCAGACAGTTATAGATAATGCAAGGGCTTTAGGTGCAAGAGATTTTGTTTTACGTATGTTAGCTAGATTTTTGTCTGGCCGCGAGCAATGTGTAGTCCTCCCCAACGGGGATTCAACAGGTTTTTCCTCGATTTCCTGTGGAGCACCTCAAGAGACTAAGTTAGGTCCTTTAGTGTTTTTAATTGTTTTTAATAATGTTTTATCAAGTTTTGGCAACTCTTTTAAATTTGCGGATGATTTGACATTACTGAACCTTTGTCAAGCATCTAATACTTTGAATGCTACACTCGATTCACTCATTAACAATTTATAGAATGATCTTGACAATGTTAAGCTCAACTTACCCAAAAGCAGTTTCATGCTATTTTTTTTTTTTTTTTTTTAAATATACCCCCTATCAATAATTACCTTTGCATACCAAATTTAAATACGGTTAAACTGCTTGGTGTGCAGTTGGACAACGACCTTAAATGGAACTCCCACATTTCCCACTTATTTAAGTCTGGTGGTTTTCTCCTTAAATCTTTCTCCCTTCTCAAACGGTTCTCCATGTCAATCCAAAGACTTAAAATAAATTATTGTTCTTATATAAGACCCTGTCTGGAATATGCTTGCCCTTTCTGGCACCCTGGGTTGACCAAAGACCAATGTTCTAAAATTTAAAGTATTCAAAAAAGAGCAATAAAAATTATACTGGGGACGGCCTATGCTACATACGATGAAGGTTTGGCTAGACTTGAACTTATTACTTTGGAATTACGACGTCACATCCTCACCATGAACTTTGGTCACAAGTGCCTTAGTTCTGACTATCATCGACCTTTTCTCCCTCCTTTTAAAGAAAATCCCCCAATCCTTCCTAATACAAGACTCAATGCTCGTAGAGCTCCAAATACCCAACTGGACCTGTGTCCCCAAATGTTGACCATGAGGTACAAAAACTCTTTTGTCCCCTATTTTGTTTCCCATTTTAATAATTGATATAACTTTTGTTTTATGTTTATCCCCTAACATCTGTTTTGTTATTGTAATTCTGACGTACTTATGCTAGCTTTTGTGCAATTTTAGCCAATAAATCATGTTCTATTCTAATTAAGGACCTAATAAAGCCACTTATTGTTTTAGATAATTGCTAAGTGAGCAAAGGCTTTTTGGCGTGCATGTAATTCAAACACACGCAATTCACCATCATTTAACCTGGATCTAAATATTTCCCCCCTCGGAAAATTCATCCCCGGGAGGGGGGAGGGTCAGGAGCGAATCTCCAGCATTTTTATTGGGGGGGGGGGAGGGCAAGAGCGGTCCATATCTGGAAAGTCAAGGGCATGGGATGTATAATATTTTTTTTCTTTACATTATTGGGGGGGGGCAACTGCCCTCCTTGCCAACTCCCGTTTAAAGTATCAGGAAATAGCTTCTTTCTTTTCTTGTATTTCTCTCAATGGAATTATTCAAAGAAATAAATGCGGCGATTTTACTGTTATAGCCTTTTCGTTTATGTTTGAATAAAGTAAGTAAGAACTAAGGGATAATGATGTCTACTCTTACTTAAATTTATAATGAGCATTAGGTTTTACTGAGCTTTTGGCTATGATAAAATAACTGAAAGCAGTTTGCTTTTACGCAACACATAACCAAAAACACTACTTTTGGCCCTTTGAAATATGAGGCTCCATAAGCATTAAAAGCCATTGCTTCGAAAAAAAAATGTATTTAAGTTTCTTTGACTCATCATTTTTGAAAACTCTCGTGCTAGAGGGATCCTCTTAAAAAAAAAATAAAAATAACAAATGCTTGTTCTTAAAAGCATTGAAATGCTTGAGCCTCAGACGTTTCATATCCTCGCTGTACTATCAGTAATGTAGATTTTGATACCAATACATAAAAACAGTCATACTTTTCTTACTTACTCATATAAACATAAAAATTTAGCCTATAATATGTCGGATTTTTTTTTTAATTAGGCTCACTTGTGATTTCTGTTGTTCGTTTTCAAGCAAAACATTATAATATACTGTAGAAAGGGACATTTCTCAGATTTCAGACAATTCTGTTTTAAGTGGCACGTATACTGAACTTGTTATAGGATGTGATCGAAAAAAAAAACAGTTGGTTTGCCCTTTTGATTATAAAACTAAAATAAAATTAAATTTATTTTCACTACAATATAAATTGTACACATAAGCCGCAATACTTTGTCTTGTTTCTTATTGCTGTGCCTTTTATTACCGCATTATGCTCTGGAACGGTTTTAATATGGCTTTATACATTTTGTTTGCTTTCTTTACAGCTTCGACGTTCTAATGTGGTCAGATTTTTACTGCCATTCAATTAATTTGTAGCCTTGTTTAAATTCATTTAAGTCTTTGCTGGTTTTTCAGTCTTCTTTGGTAGACGGACGGCTTAAATTTTGGGCAAAACGCCACCTTGCGCAATGGTACCTCCCGATAGAAGCTTGTTCTGCTCTTCGTCGTTTGTGATGGAAAACTGAGGGTGGCGAGGGATGATACTGGCCCTTTTGTTGTCTCCTGCAGCGCTACCGGCCAGCTCAAGGACCCCAGTGGCCAAATATTCCGTCACCACTGCAAGGTCACCCCTGGTTCAACTCACTCCGCGTAGTTGCCCTTTTTCGGAAGACATTGGATCCTTCCAACTGGGTACTAGAACCCTGGTCTATCTTAATGGGTCTTGGCCCCTTTTCCTCTTACTGACATGTTCCGTAGGTTCGTTTTAAATCTGATAAGAGCAAAGTTTAAAATTATTTTTGTTTTCAACAGCTGACGCTGGAGCTATATGCCAGCAGGAGATATTCGGTCCCTCCGGAGACAAAGTTGTAAGCGGACTTTGGCTTGTATAAATATGCGCCAAATATTGCTAACGGCATCCAGTACTTTGAAATCCCTCCCCCCAGAATCCCCAACTCCCCTCCCGGCGAAAACACTACTCGTACTTTCCAGTAAGGCATAAACACCGTTAACAGATTTTGTCAACGGTATCTTTGAAAAGATTTTTTTCTTGTTTCAAAATGAGGCTGGCTTGGGATTAATCGACTTTCCTGGAATTTGTCTGTTCTGTTTGGTTACTCTTTTAATTTTTGTTTGAATGAGTCTTCTCCCGACCTTCTAGGACCTATGGTTTGATACGATCATCCCTGGGGAGACTTTCTGTACATTTAATTTAGATAAGTACATTTTTATCGCAGGGGGGTGGGGGTGTTATTTTCCGGGGGTAAACGTCTAGACCCATTTAACCTAACCTATTGCAAGGATTGAACTGAATTGACTTCAATTCAACTCTATTAAATCCAGTATAATCTAATGTGACCTGTTACAGTGGCTGAATTTAATTGGGATTGAGTTAAACGGGGTTGAGTCGAACGAGGGATTGCGTTAATTGTGTTGAAATGAACGAGATTGAGTTATATAGGAACCAGACTTTTCTATAGGAGAAATTTAACATTTTGAATGCTCCTTGACATTTATAAAATGGGCTTAACAAATCCAAAATATTAAGGTACATCTTTAACACTTATCACAGTAGAATAATAAAAAAGAGCGCTTAAATAGTAATAAGGAGGGCACAAGTATTTTTTGAAGAAGTTGGTACCCTAGCTCAAGGTTGTCTATTAATTTCCCCTTGCATTGAATGATATAACTTTTGTTCATAAACTGTCATGTTTCTTTCTTTTACAGATAAAAAGCAGATAATAACGGTAGCAGCAGTAGACTTGAGAACCAGTCTAAGGTGTAGCTATTTAGCAAATCTGGTAAATCTAACAGGCAAGTTCAGTTTTGTCTCTGGACCTGTCGCTTTCCGAGATCTCATGGGTTTCCAAATAATTTTCGCATAGTACTGTCCATATTTCTGAACTTTACCCTCCCCTTGACAAAACAAAATCAGAACTGCGTTCGTGCCCGCAAGATACCCAGATTTCAGGGAAAAAAACCACTTAGCAAATCATTGTCCTGTGTTTATGTTCCCTGTACAATTTTTAGCAAGTTATTTTTCTGCTCTCCTACGGTATTCATATATCGATAAAAAAATAATACATTTTTGATGTCATTCCACAGCTGAGATTCAGTTCTATCCGCCCGCCAAATTACATTTTTGAAGTACATAGTTCTTCCAATTGAAAAACAAACACGAAATCGTGAAAAACAAACACAAATTTCTCACTCTTTTTTATTATTCCCGAAGAAAAAGTCGTAGTAATATCATAATTTCAGCTCGGTGGATGGATAAATCTGAGACAAACAAATCCAATGATACAAGTATTTTATCTTTTTTTGCAATCTACAGCTGCGGGCTTGCCGTAAAATCGCTTGTTTCAAAGGGAACATATACCTTAAGGTTTAGGTTCCCTCTGAAACATGCAATTTTGCAACAATCCTGCAGCTGCAACTTGCATTGAAAGGACAAGAAACATCCTTGGATTCACTAGTTTCAGAGATATCCATTCAGTGGGGGAGAGAATCATGATATTACTTTTTCTTAGAGGATGACCTGAACTTGATTACAGAGTAAAGAATTTTACCTATTTTCACAAGTTTTCAATGTATTTGTCAATCTAAAAAAAAAACAAGCAAAGCAAATCCAAGTATTAAATCGGTAGATTAAACTCTTAGAACTTCGACGAATTGACCGCAAAACAATGCAAAAACACAATCTGTTTATGAAAAAGGCGCAGATGATTTACAAAAAAAAACCTGCAAAAAGTTCAATAAGCTTATTGCAATTGATTGAATTCGCCCTTTTATAGAAAGAAAGATCTTGGTTAGCTATAGGAAGCTAACAATACTATTGGTTAGTTTCTAAAGTTCTATGGGTTTGCAAGATTTTTTGTAAGAAATTCATTTTGATGCTCATACCGCGTTCCATAGAGCACAATAATTATGCTCATTCAATAAGTTATTTCAATCAATTACAGCAAGCACTGTTGAACGCCGGGCTAAATTCAAAATGCTATATTTGGATGGACCCCACTACAGATACACCTTAAACACAAATCATTGACATTCACAACAAAGCTACATTTCCAGATGCGTTGAAATAATTCAACAGAAGCAGATCTGCGTTTTCTCATATATCCTTTCCCCATAAACCATCCAAATCTCCTCAAATCCCGTCTTTTTCCTACAAAAAAGCAAATCTGCGTTTTCTCATGTATCCTTTCCCCATGAACCATCAAAATCTCCTTAAATCACATCTTTTTCCTGTATAAAAAAAAACAAAAAAAAAAACAGAAGTTGAGAGCCAATCGTAACATTTCTAATAAAATCAGACAAGGAAAGGAAAGGAAAATTGACGCTCCAATTTTATTATTTTATCAAATACCACGGTAACATTAATTTTAATTCGTCTTAATCAAGTCAAAAATTAGCCTGATAGACTAAGAAGGAATTTCGGAAACATCCAGCACTATCAGAAAATAAGGTATAAATAAACCAGCACTGATTTTCAATCTCCAGCAGGAGGAGGGATCTTCATCGCAGTTTCTGAGCCAGCAGAGCCGTTTGGCGGTAATGTATCATCCACTGTATTAGGTCGAGAAGAATCTAATTCTTGAGCAAAAGATTGCATCGAGTCAAAAACACTGGTATTGTCTGCATCCATGGAAGGAATCTCTTCTTCCGGTATTGTCGCCTCTTCCATTGACGCTGAAGAACTGTGAAAGCTACTGTACGCTCCTGAAATATTAGTCAACGGTTAAAGAGCGTTTCTTTTAATACATCACCTACAATGAGAGGAGACTTGGCTCTAAAATGAATCAAATCAAGCACTGCCTTAGCAGAAGCGCAACATTCTTCAGGGTTTTCTGAACTAAGTTCTGACTCGTGTACTGGAGATATTTCGGAGGTCACTGAACAAATATTTGACTCGGTGATTCATAGAAAATGTGAGCCAAATCTATCTGGCTACTTGGTTTATTAGTCTTTTAAGGAGTTTTTTATACAGAAGCAGATACTTACAAAGATTTTATTCTTTGCGGGAATCTCAAAAATACAAGATTCAATTTTAATCCATTGAAAAATATTCCCAACAACTGATAAAAGTTACTCTATATATAATATGTAAATGAACCTCTACAATCATTATCTCAGAAGTTACTTGTAATAATATTTTACTACATTAAAATCGCATGATTAAATTTATTTAATTTGGTAAAATTGTCTGACTAAAATCTTCGACCAGCAAGCATTACATCAGCGAATCTAAAGAACTTAAAATAACAGACCAAAAAAGAGGCTATTTTAAGCAATTTGCATGGCTCTCTTCTTTCTATAGGATACAAGCTGCTCGGACAGAGATAGTACTGAAACTCAATTTTTCTGATCAAGAGCAACTTACAGGATATCTAAATAATTTGAGTTTTTCCAATCTAATTTTACCGACATTTGAAGTCCAGTGATATGTGGCTTCTGGGTATATTCACAATTTTCTGATTTTCTGATGATTTTCAACCTCAGTCATTAACTAGCGTCATAAAAATTGCAACAAAAATAGCACAAATGTCATCTTTTCTACAGTTACTTTACTATAAATACTTTGAGGAAGAATCCACAACTGCCATATCCTCTGAAAAAATAAAATTAACGACCATGAAATCAAACGAACATTAAAATAGAAATACAAACGGACTGCATTCAGGGCCAGTTTAAACTCAACACCGTTCCCTATATAAGTGTTCGTTCCCTATATAAGTAGGACGGTATTTAAGACCTTACATAAATAGGCTCCAAATTTTGATGAAATTATACTGAAAAACTCAAATATTGAGGAATTTCGCAAGTAGATTGCTTAAAATAGGGTAGTTTGATGCCAAGCAGTCACTGGTTAACGTCATTGGTTCTATACTAAAATTACATCGTGACATATTTTATTACATAAAAAAAAACATTATTCAATATTTTTTAATTAGCAGTTGATACTTTTCTCAATCTCTTTTAGCAGATACTATTCGACATTCAATACTATTGCTCAGGGGTGGATCCAGGGCTTTTTTTCAGGGGGGGGGGCAAAGTTGATCCGATAAACTTGCGTTAGTAGCAAGTTTAATTAAAGCAAACTTGCGTTAATTAAATAAATTGCACTACTTTAGACGGCGTTAGGGGGGGCCTCCCCTGGATCCGCCACTGCTATTGCTTCTAGTTATTATTGAAGGATCTTGTCAGCATTATATTGCTTCCTAAGATTGCTCGTCTGTATTTAGATCTGACTACAGATTCAACTAAAAAAGAAATAATGGAATCGATTTTTTCTTTTTTATTGTTTAATTAATTTTTTATTTTCCTTTCTTCATTCCCTATTTTTTGGGTATACAGCCCACTGGTCTGGGGGGTGGGGGCGGAAACGGGTATGTATAAATTCATGTTTTATGTCGTTGTAGATATATTGTTACAAATCGAACTTGTATAGGCGAGGTAGGAGAGAATTAACATTGTGAACACCTCCAAAAGAATATAAAAGAACATTGTAATTATAACATTACAAACAGGGTTTACTTTTTGGATTGATGGATTATTGTTTGGTTAATACACAAGATTCAATCGCTTTTGGAAAAGTTTCTAAATCCCCTTGAAGTCTTGGTCAGAGAACATAGAAAATCCGATATTTTCTGCTGTACCATAGCTCTCATGGTAAAACAAAACTACTGGCGTAACAACCAGCATATGACCGCACAAGAAGCATTATAGCCGTACTGAGATTTGCTAGATGACTTTTTCATTATTTTGGTTTCCAATTTTTCTTGCCTAGTCCTTGGATTGGCTTTGCATATACGCCTACAAGGGAGTACCAAAAGAAGCAATTCGAACATTACGAGTATAACGAATATTACGAGTATTATATGCAGAATAGCACAAAATGTAAACAGCATATCCATTATTTTCGATTCTGATCCAAAACATAAAAATCGACATACACACTAAAACCCTGAACTCGGAAAACGAAGCCCTCCCTGTCCACTGAATCAGTTTTCTTTGCCCATCAAATCTTTGAATGCTGGATTAGACAATCCCATCGTAAGGAAGTTAACATTTTTCTTGATAATCCAGCAATTCAAGTAAAAAAATCCAGATAGTGAATAAAAAAGTAATTCTACTAAGTTTACCTCAGAGCTTATACTGTTTGAAAACAGCCAATGATTCCATCATGACATGATTATAGGATGAAAAACGGGATTTTTTATTTATAAACTGCTCGGAAGTGACTTGCAAATTCAAGACAGAAGTTTCAAATTGCAAATTTTGGAACACGAGAAAATCTGACAACATGAACTGATCCGTCATTAAGTTTTTGACAAAAATTTTTCAATATCTCACTGTCCCTAAAAATATGGTAGCCTATATTCATAACATAGCCTATCATTTATATAATATCGTATGGTTTATGCAATATTATTATCATTATAAATTATGATAGCAGCCTATAATTTATGCATTAGACCTGATCATAAAATTATGGTTTGGAGAGAAATCACTTAGAAACTAAAAAAAAAACAACTATAAAACAGGACTTAAAACCTCTAACAAAATTATTTTGACCCGGAACACTATCTTGGCTGAAGCCAGGGTCTGGACACCATTACAACATTCATGCCACAGTCTGGTTATAATCACACCTACGGAGGAGAGCAAAACTACTTACGAGAGTAGCCTACACTGTACAGCCGCTAAAATAAGTTCAACTTTTATTTTTGCGCTAAACCATTTAAAGTTAAGATTGGGCAATGGGCTAACAGCCTCATCAAAACGACAAATTTTAAGGGTTGAAGCACCCAGCTCATTTAATTTACATAAAGCTTGTCTTCAGTGGCGCAAACTGAGAGGGGGTGCTTGCCCCCTCTAAATATTCCTCCCCCGATAAATAAAAAACTCAGGGCATTTTCCACTGAAAAATACCTTTTTTGGTATTTTCAGTAAAAAAGAGACACCCCCCCCTATGCAATTTCATGCATTGACGCCACTGCTTGTCTTTGGTAAGATTTTCTGTCATATGAATCTTCGAGTAAGAAGGTTGTTGTAAGTAAGACCATTCATTAAGCAAATGAGCTTAATGAATGATTTTAGCTAATGATTGTACTTTTCGAGACAAAAACTTACGTGCAGGCTTCAAGACAATCTCTTTGAGTATATCTGACAAGGAGATGACCCCAATTACTTTTTCCTCATCATCAACAATAACAAGGCGATGTACTTCTGCTCGGACAATTTTTTCAAGGATGGAGAACAATGTGTCATCCAAACTGCACTTGCTCACTCCTTCAAACCATGCGTTTCGGTGGGCATTTGCCTTCTCTAAGGTTATATCCAAATTATTGTAGGTTTTTTCAGCTGCCAAATTCTAAAGGAAAAAAATATCCGATTGATTTTAAAACCTTTGTTCACGTTTGCATTACAAATGACAATGACAGGTCGTGGACTACTTCACAAGGTAAAAATGAAAATTTTCTCGTCAGTTGAAAAAATGAAACAAGAAAAAAAAAAATCCTACATCCTCTCCTCTCAGTGACGAGAAAACTAAAAAAGGAAAAAATCAAAATAAAACCAATTTTAAATTTAGATGTAACTTGCATTTTATTTGTTAATTAACAGATGAACTGAACATAATTCAAGTAAACATCTATTGGAATTCCGATTGGAGTAGGGCAAACTCTCTTTCAAATGCCAAATCTTTAATAAATAATTTTGAAACTATTTCTATTTCGGATTTAACCGTGGTAACTCCCCTTCATGAAACATGTCCAGCAAATATAAATGTATATATATATATATATATATATATATATATATATATATATATATATATATATATATATATATATATATACACCTTATTTTAATTTCTTCTGAAAGAATATGAGCAATTACGTGTCTTCTAATTTTGATTTAGAGGGGAAAATGTTCAGCATTCATCTTAAAGTCAGTATAATAACCAAATGTAACATTATGCTGTATATATAATAATAAAAAAAATTCATATATTTTTTTTTAATTAGCAATAAAAATTCAGCCCGGACAAGACAACGTTTTCAAGAGGTATTAAAAAAAAAGTTCGATAAAAGGCTTCATAAAAAATTCAGTCTTCAAAAATGGAGAAATTTTAGAAAATTATGTGCTGAGAACAGAAAGGAACAGTAATTATGAAATGTGGCATACTTCCAGGAATTTGTAAAGATTCTTTGTTTAAAATAAATTAAACGTGATTAATGTTGTTTTTCGTCGAGTTGTCCATAGCGTTTCAGTTAATAAGTTGCCGGATAAGTATTTGTTGTTATCTTTTATGGATTACATCCGGAGAATTTAGTGTTAAGCGGACAAGTCTGTTAAGGGATACTCGAACGCACTATATAATATTAACATAGAAATTAATTAAAAAAACTTTTTCCACAAAATAAGTATTTCAAAGATAAAGTAAAGAACTCCGTTAAACAAAAAATTAGCAAAAATAAAATCAAATAATCTACCAAGCGTGAAACTACCACAAATCAGCATCGATAAATAAATGAAACCAAAAACGAACAGAAATTACAATAAATAACCGAGTCAAACTCAAAACGAACAGAAATTCACATAAGTTGGGCTCAAAACCCCTATGCCTTCCCAAGGCCAGAACATGATTTGCACTTTACTGAAAAAATATAAATGTTTTTACTTTTATAACTTTAATAAATCAAATAATATTAACATTTTGATTACTAAATATCAGTATATGCATATTAAACTGACAATGCACATTCATTTGTATTTTTTTTCAGTAAAGTGCAAATTATGTTATGGCCTTGGGAAGGCATAGGGGTTTTGAGCCCAACTTCTGTTAATTTCTGCTCGTTTTGAGTTTTGACTCGGTTATTTATTGTAATTTCTGTTCGTTTTGGGTTTCATTTATTTATCGATGCTGATTTGTGGTAGTTTCACGCTTGGTAGATTATTTGATTTTATTTTTGCTCATTTTTTGTTTAATGGAGTTCTTTACTTTTCTTTGAAAAACTTATTTTGTGGAAAGTTTTTTTTAATTAATTTCTGTTCGTTTTATATCGACAAAGTCTTTTCAGAGAAAAACATAATAATACTTTAAATCTTTTCGTTTTTTTAAGAATTTATAGTTTGGCCTGCTATTTGTATGCTGGAGAAAAATTTTCAACAATTTTTAACAACATATACCCTCTTAAAAATCTGAACGCAAACAGTAGTGTTTAATTTAGTTTCACACCTCCTCTAGTTGACCTGAAAAGGAAAACTTGATACCATTCACAAAAAATCTGTTTACTTTTTTTGATAGCCTGGATACACTTACGCTATCTTGATTTGGTTAAATTATTAAAAAGGGCACTAGCCCTTTGAATTTCCAATCAAATGAGCCCTTTTTCAAGTTTCTACGACAAAGATTTCAATAAAAAACCTTATATGCCCCCAGGGCATAACTTAAAACCCTTGCCTTGAAGACTGTGGAGAGTGTCCTGCTCAAAGGTATAATTTCCTGAACTTTAAACTGCGTGGAACAAAATGGCTATCTAAAAATTTTGATTGGATATGTTTGGGGAAATGGTGGGCGTAGAAGGGGTGTTAGTTGCCTTCCAATCACTTTCGACTATTAAAAACGGCACTAGCCATTTCAATTTCCAATCGAATGAGCCCTTTTTGAAGTTTCTACGACGACGCGTTCTATAAAAACCTTGTATGCCCCCAGGGTATAACTTACAACCCTTGCCCTGAGGGCTGTGGGGGAGTGTCCTCAATAACATAATTTCTATCTGGAAATCCACAACACTGAACAAAATAGCTATCAAAAATTTTGATTGGATGTGTTTGGGGAAAAGGTGGGCGAGAGAGGGGGGGGGGGGGCTAGTTTCCCTCAAATCACTTTCGACTATTAAAAAGGGCACTAGACCTTTGAATTTCAAATAGAACTTACAACCCTGTGTCCTGCTCAAAGGTATAATTTCCTGAACTTTAACTGTGTGGAACAAAATAGCTATCTCGAAATTTTGATTGGATGTGTTTGGGGAAATGGTGGGCGTGGAAGGGGTGTTAGTTGCCTTCCAATTACTTTCGACTATTAAAAAGGGCACTAGCCATTTCAATTTCTAATCGAATGAGCCCTTTTTGAAGTTTCTACGACAACACGTTCTATAAAAACTTTATATGCCCCCAGGGCATAACCTACAACCCTTGTCCTGAGGGCTGTGAGGGGGTTGTCATCCTCAAAGACCTAATTTACAGAACTTAAAACTACGTTGAATAATGTGGCTATCTAAAATTTTGTCTGGGGAAAAGGTGGGCGTGAGAGGGGAGTTAATTGCCCTCCAATCCCTTTCGACTATTAAAAAGGGCACTAGTCCTTTGAATTTCCAATCCAATGAGCCTTTTTTGAAGTTTCTACGATAACGCCTTCTATAAAAACCTTATATGCACCGAGGGTTGTGGGGGAGTGTCCTCCTCAAAAAAAATTTTCTATCTGGAAATCAACTACGCTGAACAAAATGGCTATCTCAAAATTTTGATTAGATATGTTTGGGGGAATGATGGGCGTGGGGGGCTAGTTGCCCTCCAATCACTTTTGACTATTAAAAAGGGCACTAGCCCTCTGAATTTCCAATCGAATAAGCCTTTTTTTAAGTTTCTACGACAACGCCTTCTATAAAATCCTTATATGCCCCCAGGGCATAACTTAAAACCCTTGCCCCGAGGGTTGTAGGGGAGTGTCCTCATCAAAAACATATTTTCTATCTGGAAATCAACTATTACAAAGGGCACTAGCCATCTTAATTTCCAATCGAATGAACCCTTTTTAAAGTTTCTACGACGACGCGTTCTATAAAAACCTTATATGCCCCAGGGTATAACTTACAACCCTTGCCCTGAGGGCTGTGGGGGAGTGTCCTAAATAACATAATTTATATCTGGAAATCCACAAAACTGAACAAAATAGCAATCAAAAATTTTGATTGGATGTGTTTGGGGAAAAGGTGGACGAGAGAGGGGGGGCTAGTTGCCCTCAAATCCCTTTCGACTATTGAAAAGGGCACTAGACCTTTGAATTTCAAATCGAATGAGCCCCTTTTCAAGTTTTTACGACAAAGATTTCAATAAAAACTTATATGCCCCCAGGGCATAACTTATAACCCTTGCCCTGAAGACTTTGGGGGGAGTGTCGTGGTCAAAGGTATAATTTCCGGAACTTTAACTGTGTGGAACAAAATGGCTATCTCGAAATTTTGACTGGATGTGTTTGGGGAAATGGTGGGCGTGGAAGGGGTGTTAGTTGCCTCCCGATTACTTTCGACTTTAAAAAAGGGCACTAGCCATTTCAATTTCTAATCGAATGAGCCCTTTTTGAAGTTTCTACGACAACGCATTCTATAAAACTTTATATGCCCCCAGGGCATAATTTACAACCCTTGTCCTGAGGGCTGTTAGGGGGTTGTCATCCTCAAAGACCTAATTTACAGAACTTAAAACTACGCTGAATAACGTGGCTATCTAAAAATTTTGTTTGGGGAAAAGGTGGGCGTGAGAGGCCCCGAGGGTTGTGGGGGAGTGTCCTCCTCAAAAACATATTTTCTATCTGGAAATCAACTACGCTGAACAAAACGGCTATCTCAAAATTTTGATTAGATATGTTTGGGGGAATTGTGGGCGTGGGGGGGGGCTAGTTGCCCTCCAATCACTTTCGACAATTAAAAAGGGCACTAGCCCTCTGAATTTGCAATCGAATAAGCCTTTTTTGAAGTTTCTACGACAACGCCTTCTATAAAAACCTTATATGCCCCCAAGGCATAATTTAAAACCCTTGCCCCGAGGGTTGTAGAGGAGTGTCCTCCTCAAAAACATATTTTCTATCTGGAACTCAACTATTACAAAGGGCACTAGCCATCTCAATTTCCAATCGAATGAACCCCTTTTGAAGTTTCTACGACGACGCGTTCTATAAAAACCTTATATGCCCCAGGGTATAACTTACAACCCTTGCCCTGAGGGCTGTGGGGGAGTGTCCTCAATAACATAATTTCTATCTGGAAATCCACAACACTGAACAAAATAGCTATCAAAAATTTTGATTGGATGTGTTTGGAGAAAAGGTGGGCGAGAGAGAGGGGGGGGGGGGGCGGGGGGCTAGTTGCCCTCAAATCACTTTCGAATATTAAAAAGGGCACTAGACCTTTGAATTTCAAATCGAACTTACAACCCTTCAAATCGAACTTACTTTCGACTATTAAAAAGGGCACTAGCCATTTCAATTTCTAATCGAATGAGCCCTTTTTGAAGTTTCTACGACAACACGTTCTATAAAAAACTTTATATGCCCCCAGGGCATAACTTACAACCCTTGTCCTGAGGGCTGTGAGGGGGTTGTCATCCTCAAAGACCTAATTTACGGAACTTAAAACTACACTGAATAATGTGGCGATCTAAAAATTTTGTTTGGGGAAAAGGTGGGCGTGAGAGGGGAGTTAATTGGCCTCCAATCCCTTTCGACTATTAAAAAGGGCTCTAGCCCTCTGAATTTCCAATCGAATAAGCCTTTTTTGAAGTTTCTACGACAACACTTTCTATAAAAACTTTATATGCCCCGAGGGTTGTGGGGGAGTGTCCTGCTCAAAAAACATATTTTCTATCTGGAAATCAACTACGCTGAACAAAATGGCTATCTCAAAATTTTGATTAGATATGTTTGGGGGAATGATGGGCGGGGGGGGGGCTAGTTGCCCTCCAATCACTTTCGACAATTAAAAAGGGCACTAGCCCTCTGAATTTCCAATCGAATAAGCCTTTTTTGAAGTTTCTACGACAACACTTTCTATAAAAACCTTATTATGCCCCCAGGGCATAATTAAAAACCCTTGCCCCGGGGGTTGTAGAGGAGTGTCCTCCTCAAAAACATATTTTATATCTGGAAATCAACTATTACAAAGGGCACTAGCCATCTCAATTTCCAATCGAATGAACCCCTTTTGAAGTTTCTACGATCACGCGTTCTATAAAAACCTTATATGCCCCAGGATATAACTTACAACCCTTGCCCTGAGAGCTGTGGGGAAGTGTCCTCAATAACATAATTTCTATCTGGAAATCCACAACACTGAACAAAATAGCTATCAAAAATTTTGATTGGATGTGTTTGGGGAAAAGGTGGGCGAGAGGGGGGGGGAGGCTAGTTGCCCTCAAATCCCTTTCGACTATTAAAAAGAGAACTAGACCTTTGAATTTCAAATCGAACTTACAACCCTTCAAATCGAACTTACTTTCGACTATTAAAAAGGGCACTAGCCATTTCAATTTCTAATCGAATGAGCCCTTTTTGAAGTTTCTACGACAACACGTTCTATAAAAAACTTTATATGCCCCCAGGGCATAACTTACAACCCTTGTCCTGAGGGCTGTGAGGGGGTTGTCATCCTCAAAGACCTAATTTACAGAACTTAAAACTACGTTGAATAATGTGGCTATCTCAAAATTTTGCTTGGGGAAAAGGTGGGCGTGAGAGAGGGGTTAGTTGCCCTCCAATCTCTTTCGACTATTAAAAAGGACACTAGTCCTTTGAATTTCCAATCGAATTTTTTGAAGTTTCTCCGACAACGCCTTCTATAAAAACCTTATATGCCCCCAGGGCATAACTTACAACCCTTACCCCGAGGGTTGTAGGGAAGTGTCCTCCTCAAAAACATATTTTCTATCTGGAAATCAACTACGCTGAACAAAATGACTACCTCAAAATTTTGATTGGATGTGTTTGGGGGAATGATGGGCGTGGGGGTGGGCTAGTTGCCCTCCAATCCATTTCGACTATTAAAAAGGGCACTATCCCTCTGAATTTCCAATCGAATGAGCCTTTTTTGAAGTTTCTACGACAACGCCTTCTATAAAAACCTTATATGCCCCCAGGGCATAACTTACAACCCTTACCCCGAGGGTTGTAGGGAAGTGTCCTCCTCAAAAACATATTTTCTATCTGGAAATCAACTATTACAAAGGGCACTAGCCATCTCAATTTCCAATCGAATGAGCCCTTTTTGAAGTTTCTACGACAACGCGTTCTATAAAAACCTTATATGCCCCCAGGGCATAACTTACAGCCCTTGCCCTGAGGGCTGAGGAGGAGTGTCCTCAATAACATAATTTCTATCTGGAAATACACAACACTGAACAAAATGGGTATCTAAGAATTTTGATTGGATGCGTTTGGGGAAAAGGTGGGCAAGAGAGGGGGGCTAGTTGCCCTCAAATCACTTTTGACTATTAAAAAGGGCACTAGACCTTTGAATTTCAAATCAAATGAGCCCTTTTTCAAGTTTCTACGACAAAGATTTCAATAAAAACTTATATGCCCCCAGGGCATAGCTTATAACCCTTGCCCTGAAGATTGTGGGGGGAGTGTCCTGCTCAAAGGTATAATTTCCTGAACTTTAACAGCGTGGAACAAAACGGCTATCTCAAAATTTTGATTGGATGTGTTTGGGGAAATAGTAGGCGTGGAAGGGGTATTAGTTGCCTTCCAATTACTTTCAACTATTTAAAAGGGCACTAGCCATTTCAATTTCTAATCGATTGAGCCCTTTTTGAAGTTTCTACGACAACGCGTTCTATAAAAACTTTATATGCCCCCAGGGCATAACTTACAACCCTTTTCCTGAGGGCCAAGAGGGGGGTTGTCATCCTCAAAGACCTAATTTACAGAACTTAAAACTACGTTGAATAATGTGGCTATCTCAAAATTTTACTTAGGGAAAAGGTGGGCGTGAGAGGGGGGTTAGTTGCCCTCCAATCTCTTTCGACTATTAAAAAGGACACTAGTCCTTTGAATTTCCAATCGAATGAGTCTTTTTTGAAGTTTCTACGACAACGCCTTCTATAAAACTCTTATATGCCCCCAGGGCATAACTTACAACCCTTGCCCCGAGAGTTGTGGGGGAGTGTCCCCTCAAAAACATATTTTCTAGCTGGAAATCAACTTCGTTGAACGAAATGGCTATCTCAAAATTTTGATTGGATATGTTTGGGGAAATGGTGGGCGTAGAAGGGATGTTAGCTGCCTTCCAATAACTTTCGACTATTAAAAAGGGCACTAGCCATTTCAATTTCTAATCGAATGAGTCCTTTTTGAAGTTTCTACGACAACGCGTTCTATAAAAACCTTATATGCCCCCAAGGCATAACTTACAACCCTTGCCCTGAGGGCTGTGGAGGAGTGTCCTCAATAACATAATTTCTATCTGGAAATACACAACACTGAACAAAATGGCTATCTAAAAATTTTGATTGGATGTGTTTGGGGAAAAGGTGGGCGAGAGAGGGGGGCTAGTTGCCCTCAAACCACTTTCGACTATTAAAAAGGGCACTAGACCTTTGAATTTCCAATCAAATGAGCCTTTTTTCAAGTTTCTACGACAAAGATTTCAATAAAAACTTATATGCCCCCAGGGCATAACTTATAACCCTTGCCCTGAAGACTGTGGGGGGAGTGTCCTGCTCAAAAGTATTATTTCCTGAACTTTATCTGCGTGGAACAAAATGGCTATCTCAAAATTTTGATTGAATGTGTTTGGGGAAATAGTGGGCGTGGAAGGGGTGTTAGTTACCATCCAATTACTTTCGAGTATTAAAAAGGGCACTAGCCATTTCAATTTCTAATCGAATGAGCCCTTTTTGAAGTTCCTACGACATAGTCCTTTGAATTTCCAATCGAATGAGCCTTTTTTGAAGTTTATACGACAACGCCTTCTATAAAAACCTTATATGCCCCCAGGGCATAACTTAAAACCCTTGCCCCGACGGTTGTAGGGGAGTGTCCTCCTCAAAAAAATATTTTCTATCTGGAAATCAACTATGCTGAACAAAATGACTATCTCAAAATTTTGATTGGATATGTTTGGGGGAATGATGGGCGTGGGGTGGGGCTAGTTGCCCTCCAATCAGTTTCGACTATTAAAAAGGCCACTAGCCCTCTGAATTTACAATCGAATAAGCCTTTTTTGAAGTTTCTACGACAACACCTTCTATAAAAACCTTATATGCCCCAGGGCATAACTTACAACCCTTGCCCTGAGGGTTGTGGGGGAGTGTCCTCCTCAAAAACATATTTTCTATCTGGAAATCAACTATTACAAAGAGCACTAGCCATCTCAATTTCCAATCGAATGAGCCCTTTTTGAAGTTTATACGATGACGCGTTCTATAAAAACTTTATATGCCCCCAGGGCATAACTTACAACCCTTGTCCTGAGGGCTGGGAGGGGGTTGTCATCCTCAAAGACCTAATTTACAGAACTTAAAACTACGTTGAATAATATGGCTATCGCAAAATCTTGCTTGGGGACAAGGTGGGCGTGAAAGGGGGGTTAGTTGCCCACCAATCTCTTTCGACTATTAAAAAGGGCACTAGTCCTTTGAATTTCCAATCGAATGAGCCTTTTTTGAAGTTTCTAAGACAACGCCTTCTATAAAAACCTTATATGCCCCCAGGGCATAACTTACAACCCTTGCCCCGAGGGTTTTAGGGGGAGTGTCCTCCTCAAAAACATATTTTTTATCTGGAAATCAACTACGCTGAACAAAATGGCTATCTCAAAATTTTGATTGGATGTGTTTGGGGGAATGATGGGCGGGGGGGGGGGGGGGGTAGTTGCCCTCCAATCACTTTCGACTATTAAAAAGCGCACTAGCCCTTAGAATTTCCAATTGAATGAGCCTTTTTCGAAGTTTTTACGACAACACCTTCTATAAAAACCTTATATGCCCCCAGGGCATAACTTAAAACCCTTGCCCCGAGGGTTGTGGGGGAGTGTCCTTCTCAAAAAGATATTTTCTATCGGGAAAGCAACTACGCTGAACAAAATGGCTATCTCAACATTTTGATTGGATGTGTTAAGGGAAAAGGTGGGCGTGGGGGAGGGTGGCTAGTTGCCCTCCAATCACTTTCGACTATTAAAAAGGGCACAAGCCCTTTGAATTTCCAATCGAATGAGCCTTTTTGAAGTTTCTACGACAACGCCTTCTATAAAAACCTTATATGCCCCCAGGGCATAACTTAAAACCCTTGCCCCGAGGGTTGTGGGGGAGTGTCCTCCTCAAAAAGATATTTTCTATCTGGAAATCAACTACGCTGAACAAATGGCTTTCTCAAAATTTTGATTGGATGTGTTTGGGGGAATGATGGGCGTGGGGGGCTAGTTGCCCTCCAGTCACTTTCGACTATTAAAAAGGGCACTAGCTACTCCAATTTCCAATCGAATGAGCCCTTTTCGAAGTTTCTACGACAACTCCTTCGAAACGAAGTGCCCGGGTATGGAGAAGAAAGAAGAAGAAAAAAGAAAAATAAATAATATATTGTGCCCACATAGTTCTTTACTTAGGCAGCGCTGTCGCGCTGCCTATGATACAATCCAAAGCATATGTATCAAACTTGCACAGTCAAGCATTCGTGAAGAAACTTTTATCATCGTCTCCGTCATCCAAACCTTGCAGTATCAAAGGAAAGTGGAAAGCAAAAAATCGAAAGGAAACAAATAAATGGACAAAGTGCAAGTTTAGTTATAAAAAAAATAAATAAACGAAGCGAAGAATTTTCTAAAACGCCCAAGACCATTAATTTGTTATCATTATAATTATTGATTTTTTTCGTTTATATATATTATTAAAATTTGTTTTTACTTTCTTTAAACTGGCCAGGTTTGAGATTATGACTGAGAAATTCCTTGTTTTCGAACTAGTGCTACTTTCTATTTCTAAAAGAGGACATATAGTTCCATTTGTATTTCATTTCTTGAAGGCTGGTCCCAACCCCTTTAAACTTATTCCCTTTTCTTATAGATCTTGACCCAGGGGCACCGATTCACGGAAATGTAGGAGAGGAGGGAGGATTTTTTCAAATTTGTTACTAAGACTCAAAAAAGGTATTTTTCAAAAGCTAAGGCATGGGGCATTTTCCCCCTTTCTTAAATGAAAATACCAAGGAAAGATATATTTCTAAGTTAAAGGAGGGAACTCCTTTGTTTAGATTTTTTCTTTTTCCTGTTTCTAGTTTCTAATAAAAAAAAAATTCCTTTTTCTCTAGTTTCCGACGCTGGGAGACGGCTTGGTAAATATCTAGACAAAGAGTATGTTATTTGGTTTTCTAGTTTTTAGAACTTGTTTAAACTGATGCGAGCGTGTTCTTCTCTCAAATTATTCTTTTGGTGTTAGAACTTTCTATCTGTGTTAATGAATCATGTGAACATTTTGGATTTTTACATTTGAAGAACAAAAATAGTTTAAAATATTCATTACAAGCAAAGCGATTTTTTAATAATTTTGGTACAAAGAGGAAAAAGGACATAGGAAGACAAAAACTAAAAAAAAAACAACATCAATTAAGAAGAAAATTATACTGACTTCTTTCATGATAATCATTCCATGAATGGAGCATTAAAGCACTGTTCAGAGCTGTTTTACCAGTGTCAAATTTTATTATAGAGAGGATAAGACGTCATGGAAGACATTAGAATATTATAAAATCAATATAATAAGGACTATTATGTTATATGATGTTATGTTGTATTGCGTTTCGTTTTCTGTTTGGTTTTGTACTCTGCTTGTTTTTTGTCCTAAGCAGGTTAGAAAATAAATTTTAATACTATTAATTACAGAAATTATTAATTACAGCATTATTAATTATAATAATTTATTAATTAAAAATTGTTATTACAGAAAGAAAACTACAATATTTATATAATATCAAATATTCTTTGTCCAAGCCACAATAAAAAGGTAAATAATACGAATAAAATAAAGCTCACAATAACATCAAACTTGGCATAGATGTCCACTAGTTTCCCTTCGTCGTCTACAATGGGCAGAGCGGACACTCGTCGTTCGACAAATTTTTTTAATGCGACAATTATTGGAGTATCCTGCTGTGCCGTTTCAACATTATCGTAGGTGCCAATTTTCAATTCTCCTAATGACTTGAACATGAACATTGGCTTCGGCATACTATTTATCTACAAATAAGCATCGTTAAAGTTTCAGTAAAAAAGGAGAAAGAAAAAACACGATCAAATTTTAAGTCAGTCGAAGAGGACAAAAACGTGTTTCTCTTAGGAGATAATGATATTAAGAATAAAAATACTGGTGATTAGTTAGTATAATATCGCTAACAGTATATAGTTAGCAAAAAATTAGATTGCAAAATTAAATGTTTAGCAAAGCCATGCTATTACTACAAGGAGATGAGACGGATCTTTTTAACCCATTTTTCGAAGAAATTATTCAGTTTTCTAATGCAATTTTTCAACATGTTGAGCTTTAGGGGTAGATAGGAGCCCTGCTTCTCCAGACCAATAGCTATGTTTTAAGGGGAACGGTTTCTGACGAGTCAATATTTACATTAGTCTAATAGTTAGGAGGAATGAGAAAATTACCGTTTTAACTTTAATCTGATCGTAATATACTACAATGGGATAAATACATGCGGGTGGCAGTAGCGTCAATTCACAGAAATTAGGAAGGGGAACAAAAATCGGGGGAGGGAGGATTTCTTGTCTTTTTCAACTGGCTCAATAAAAGTACCGAACAAGCTATTTTTCAAAATCAAGGAGAGAGGGGTTTATTTTTTATTTATTCAATAAAAATATCGAAAAGGCCATTTTTCGATGAAAATACCGCCAAAAGGTACTTTTCAATATCTAGAGTGATGGGAATCTTACAAGCCCTGTCCACTCCTCTCCATTTGAGACCACTGGCGGATGGCCATAAGAGGCAGGAAGGTTAAGCACCGCCTCCACTAAGATCAAAATTAAAACATGAATCGAAACCGGAGGAATTTTTCCAATAAGGGGTATAAACAGGTTCTATATAGTTTTGTTTTGCTTTCGAAGAGAATGGCTGGACCTCCTCATACCCCTAAATAAAATTGTCACCTGGTCTAAAGTACTGAAGTGCCATGAATAGTTTGTAATGGTGTTGACCCGTGAATGATCATTGTAAACAGTTGTCGGTTTTCGACTGACATTTGTCGATTATCTGCCCAATTTTGCATTAGCCAAAGTTTTGCGGCCTAAAGAAAATGAAAGAGAACAACCGGAAATCGAACAGCACAACTCGAACAATGATCAAAAACGACATTTTACTTCCCAGAAGTACTTGTGGATGTTCAGAAACATACGAGTAAAACTGCATGAAAGCATTTGATATAAAACTTGCAGGTAAAAAAGAAGCGAAACATAGGAACTTTAAAATTTTTATCTGGCAAATCAAGATATATTCTTGCAAACCATTGCAAAAAAATGCAAACCTATGGACTTTAGACAGATTTGTTGTTTACCAACATTCGATGACTGTGCTTTTTATTAACCATTAAATTCTGAAAAATGCATAATCTTTTTTTAGAATCTTGTTGTGAAACTCAATAGAAAATTTCTTTAATAAATCTGACATTGTCACTAATGCATAGATTTATATTATTTGTTGAACAGGTTTATTCGACAATAACTAGGTATTTCCCTACTAATGAGTACCAGTACACAGGATGGGAGGGTGAACAAGAGCTCGATTGCTTTCATCAAATACACTGCCTGTTATTTATAATAAATAACGCTTATCATCTCAAAAGCAGATCCAACTATATTCCGCCACAATTTTGAGAGATAAATGCACAAATTCAAATATTTCAATTGCACAAAATCTGTGTTTTAACACTTTCTAGTGAAATTTCTAGCCAGGATTCTTTTCTAGTATAATTTTTGTCCAGCTGTACAGGTACATTAGATACGAGAAATTGTCAGTCAAAGATCAAGGGAGGCGACGGATCATACGAATCGAAGGCGACGAGACACCGAAGGTATACAAATGTTTTGTTATTACGAAATAAATTTTTCTATATTAAAAACTCGTTTTAAGAAAGAGATAGCATTTTACATTACTATTATCATTCGAAAAAAAAATATGAAAACTCTCACTAACAATAGGTATAAATTAGGCAGTAACTGACAGTAAAAAACAACCGAGTGGTATTTTGTAAATGAAGAAATTCACAGATTTTAGAATAGAAAACTATTTGTCCTTGTTTAAAAAAAAAGACAAATGTAACTATTTTTTTTATCCTAAATTAAGCGTAAATTTTGCTTAAAAAATAATTGTATGGTAGTAATGACCTGACAATTTACGAATTCTTTCGATAGATATAGTATGGGACCTGATGTCTTGATGTCAATTCCTTTCTAATATAGAAATAAACTACTTATAGATAAGTTTTGACATAATTTCTGTATTGTATTTTTAAATCATACTAAAGCCGACAAGAGTAAAATCGAAGAAATAATTAATATTGCAAATAATCCAATAACACGTTCAACAAAAATATAAAATCAAAGAAATGAAGAATACTTACATATAGGAACAGAAATCGCAAAATTCTCTTATGTGTAACTATATACAACACGTTTCCCGTGAGAGGATCAATAACAGGTAATCTGTGAATTTTATTGGAAATGAGGGTGTCTATAGCATCGTATAATGAGGCATCTGGGAAAATATAAATAAGTGGTTTGAAGTCATCCTTGAGAACGTCTAAAAAAAGAAGTTCAAAATTAAGTCTTGGAAGACAAGACAAGAAGAAACTTAATCCCCTCGAAACGAAAAAAAGGAATAGTAAATGACTATTACCCCTCAAGGAAATCTAGTTAGTTAGTTGTCTGTAGTAAGTTGAATCTTTGATTATAGTACTTTTTTAAAGAAATAATCCTTCTTTCTCACCCCCTTCACCAGACAAAAAACAGTCCCTGACTACAAAGGCTGAGTCACCAACTAGTGTTGGATCTATGATTTGGGAGGGAGAGGCAAGGGATAAATGTTTATATTACCCTTTCTTTCTTTTTTGTTCGAAAAATTGTTGGGTGCAGTCTTGAGGACCAAATTCTTCTTCACTCAATGGATACGTACAAAATATAAGTGAAAACCGCACAAAGTACAAAAAGTCAATAAAATGAAAGGTCACCCCCTGGATCTACCATCTATAACATCATATAATCTACCATCTATATCATCTATAACATCATAAATTCTGAAAAAAAAATTCTTGTGTCCTCGCTTTTCTTATTGATTGAAATTTCGATCGAACTAATATAGAGAAATTAATATAGATAATATAGAGAAAATTATAATATTATAATTAAAAAATATATAATATAAATATATATATATAATATTAATATATATAAATTATAATTAATATACATAATATAGAGAAAATAGGTATTTTAATTTATAATTGTAATAAAAATAAAAACAGGTTTCCTCTTCATGCTTTCAGAAATAGCTAGAAATTAAAATTTTTGACGTCACATTAATTTGATATTCAAATCATACCTTGGATATAAAAAAAGAATACAAGCTTCCTTGGCTGCTAACAAGAGCAAAAAAAAAAAACCCAACCTTATTCTTAAAGTTGTTTCTCTCTCCTCTAAAATTAGTAGCACATAGTATACCCACTTTCGAAATACAATAAACGTTTAAAGACCATAGACAAATTAAGAGGCATTGAAATATTTGAACACATTATTTATTCGCAATATTGCATCTATAATCAAGACAGTTACAAATAGCAGATCTGCACTAAGTTAAAAAAAAAAAATCTAAATCAAGAAAATGTATGTATCCATCCAATAATGAGGACTTTATGCCATCCATTAATGAGGACACTAATTAGCAAACGACAATCATCTCATGTATTTACTTTGAATTGCTATCCAAATTCAAAAACTTCCCATACAACACTGTTCCAATAATGAAGGGGTATAAAAAAAAGTTTATCTCAGCTCAGAGTTTATCTGGAAAATATGTTAGAAATAAGTGATACTACTCAGAGTTTTCAACTTGTAAACATATGCGTATAAAAGTTATGCTCGTTTATCCTCATAAAATGGTGAATGGCAGAGGTTGAGTTAATTCCTTTTTCTTAGGATAACCTTAGATAAATAACGATCTCTTTGAATTGGAAACAGTCAAGGACTTGTTATAGTTTTTCAAAAACTAGCAGGCTACAGAAACTCGCAAGACAGACATGTTTGAAGGTCAGGCAGGAAATGGCACTTAGCCAAACAAAATCCGTTAATCCAAGTGATAAATTACTATTTCCTTATCATAACAAAATGTAAACAGCTGGGCAGTAAACATGCTTAAGATGAATTTGATAGAGAAATCAGTTCAAAGAAAAGCGATTGTGACCAGATCTCCTACAATCCATATCAAAACGCTTATTACGCCATTGAATGATAAACGGGACAAATAAACTTGAGTGGCATACGGCTCAAGTTTTGTAAAATCAATGATTCGTGATTAGACCCCTGCGCCGCGCCGGCAGATCGACCAAACGCCGCCGACAAGAGGCTCGGTCGACCGCCACCGAAGTGTTGCAACGCCACAGGCGCGCCGCCGCTGGCAAAGGTGGCGGCGTTCGGTCAACTTTAAATTAATTTTGCGGCAATTCTTTATTGCGTCAACCGCAAATTCGGAGCTTTTCCTTCTCGTTTGGTTTAGTATTTCGATTTTCCTGATTAGAAATCAAGCAGGGCTTGCACTATCCCCGAATTTTCGGGTATTTCCCCGAAAAACTATGTGTCATCCCGAAAAAAAATTGGTTCCCCGAATCCCCAAAAATCACGCAATCACGGTGCCACCCCTAGCGATTTATCACCAGTGACTTTCCCTACCAAATATTACTTTGCATACCATAATTCTTCACTACTCTCTTGTTAGCTAGTTTTCATTTCTTTTGTTACTTTGCATAAAAACCAGACAGATGCAATATGCAATTGCAAATATTGCAATATACACAGTTCTTCATACGTTGACAAAAAAAAGTATCGTCTTTATGAAATGAGTTTAAATCATTTTGAATGCAGATTCCCAATCGCTATTTCTTACATCATTCGTAGTCAAGAATTTTATTTTCAAGTTGAATAGAATAATAGGACGCATTCACTACTATACAGCTTCAGCCTTCAGTTGGATTTTGAAATTGACAGCCGACAGATTGTTTCTACAGCTGAATTGTAAGTTTGCAGAATTTTTTTTTTCTTTTGCTGTTTTTAGATGAGATTTTCTTAATGTTTAATACTCAATTGTTGAACACCTGATAGAAAATACAATCTTCTTTCTGAAACATTTTACCCCCCCCCCAAAAAAAAGCCCTTCTGTTGAGACAAAATTTAGCTATAGACTAAGCTATGTACAAGGTTGGGGAATTAAAGATTGAAACGGAAGTTACCCCAAAAATATGATTCATAAATAAATTGTAAATTATTGCCTGTAGGGGGGGGGGGGGTAGGGGGCTATCATTTTTAAATGATAATACCTCATTTTTTTTATTGAAAGCAGGGATGCCAAAAAGATAATTATTTTTTTCATTTAAAGTGGAGACAGAAGAAAATGATATCAAATTCCCTGGGAAACCATTGAAATATTTTGATAGACCCAGGGCCCCCCCATTGGGACTTGTTCATTGTCTTGGGTATTTTGCGATTTCTCATAGGCTACTGGCCTAATTTGGCTTTTGTGTGTGCTCCCTTTTAATTAGATTCTTTGGATCTTATTGAATGCCACGGCGAATCTATGACTCAGTTTTCCAATAATTTGAGGTATATCTGAAATAATTTCGACATTTTTATTGTTGTCTTTGTATCCCTTTACTCGTACCCTCAATTTTTTTTTTCAAGGAACACTGAGCTGTTTGACGTTATTTTGCGTGTTTGTTTGAACCATATAGTGACCTAATTAATTATTAAGTAAATTATTTTTCTAATGTAAAGCTGAGACGGTACCCTATCCAGAGCGGGGGGTAGGGAGGTATTACATTTAAATGATAATATCTCGAAATTTTTTTTATCGAAAGCAGGGATGCCAAAAAGTTTTTTTTTAATTTAAAGCAGAGACGGCATCCTATCAAGGTGGTATACAGAGGGGGGGGGGGTAGTGACCTATCGTATTTAAATGATAATACCTCGATTTTTTTTTAGGTAGGGATGCCAATAAGTTATTTTTTTTTATTTAAAGCAGAGACGGTATCCTATCAAGATGGTATCCAGAGGGGGGGGGCATAGGGGGAGCTACTATATTTAAGTGATAGTACCTTGATATTTTTTTTTTAATGGAAGCAGGGATGCCAAAAAGTTGAAAAGTTGACAAAAATTAACAAGATTTTCGTGAGTTATACTTGATACAGCACTTGTATAGTTTTATCGTCCAAAGGGAAAGGGACACATGCATCCAACCCGGTTTTTTTTCTTGTTGAAGAAACGAGTTTACTTTGAAAACATTTATTCATAAGTACCAGGCAGATTCACACTAAAACCAATTGGTGTGACGAAAGCGATATCGACATCTCCACCTATTGTTGCACTCGAGTGACAATGGCGCCCTTGGTCCAGTGCCCAAGTTACATTAAAAGGCCAGGTCATAATAAAAGCTTTCAATTTGAAAGGTTCAAGGAGTCTTTGACAGTCTTATGACCTCAGGGTACTACATGTTGCAACGTTATTACAAATCTACAGTGGTTTAAAAAATTCGATCACCCCATAAATGATTACCAAAAATAAGCACAAATATAACAAATGTAACATTTGGAATATTATAACACTTTTTCCAAAGCTTTGAAGAAAAGCAAAAAAGGCTAAATACCCCTAACTACGCTCGAAAGCTATTCTAAAAAGAAACTCTTTGGAGATTTCCATGGATATGACCACAGCAGAAGCTTTGAGCCTGGGTGGGGATCAAAGAGGAGTCTTTTGAGTATTTTGACCACAGGTGACTTATTGTTGCGACTTTCTTAAATTTGGTAATTTTTGTAAGCATTTGGAAATCAAAGCTTAAACTCAGTAACTGATACAAAGTGTCCTAACATTTTGCTTGGATTAAAAGTGACGAACTACGAAGAGAATTTCAACATCTTCCTGGAGCTACTTCAGTCTGCATATTATTTCATTTAATTACATTTAAAACGGATGAGCTTTTCATTTTTCACCTAAGAAAATAGCTGGCACTTCATGTTTCTTCATACCGAATAAACCATTAAGTATTTTTTGTTTCATTGTAATTGAAGTTTTCTCATGTGAAGTGTTCATGATGTATTTTTCAATTTGATAAATTTACTCCTTTTAGATGCAGTTTATAATTTGACTGATATTAGATATTTATGAGTTTATAATTTGGAATGAATCCCCAAAAGGAAAAATGAATAATATCCAAAAGAGCAGCCAAAAGCAATAAAAAAGCAGCAGTTCAGCCTTAGCTGAACATATATTTGACATATATTTTATAAAGAAGCCAAAAAAAACTTTAAAATGCATTTTTTTTTAAATTGTTATTAAAAACTAGTGTTTAATACAAGAAGGCTTTTTAGGAATCCAAAAAAAAAAAAAAAAAAAAAAAAAAAAAAAAAAAAAAAAAAAAAAAAAAACAATATCAAAGTCGCACATTTCAACTGTTTTAAAGGTGACAAAACAGATATAGAGAAAGGGCATTATGAAAAAATTAAGCTTCTAAGTTCAAAGTTATATTCAAAGTTTTTACCCAGATAACTGACGAATTTTGTGATACGGTATTTGAAGTTTTGTATGCAGTAAAGCTCAATGAATAAAAAAACTAATAATTTTGATAATTATTTATGTTAAGAATACATAGCTAATAGATACTTCAACTACTCGTATTATGCAAGGGTTCTGAAACGCCACAGCCATTTCGTTTCTACCAGATTTCTACTTCTCTTGATGAATAACGAAGAAGACCAGTTTCCAGCCAGCGACTTGTGAATTTTTGAACTCATGAATAGGCTCAAATCTGTTGTAAATTTAAGCTGTGATTTGAAAAAGACTGATGAAAACATTAATGTTTGCAGTCAATATTGATCGCGCCCGCGGCGCGCCACCGACATCTTACCAGCGGCGAGCTGTTTTGGCCGCCACCGGTCCTTTCTCATCGGCGCGGCGCCGGGGTCTATTCGTGATATTCAGTAAAGGTACTAAAAAAGTTATATCTCCTCAACTAATCAATAGATTCCTAAAACGAATGGAGTTAATAAAGGAAGAATAAAAAACAACCTCAACGCTAATAAATAGCGAACAATATCATTAATAAACTAACATTATTAATACACCATTAATTGCCAGATATGAGTTTGCGAAGACTTTAAAAGTCAATAATTTTTTAGATCGCACTGCCTTTCAGTATAAAACAAAGTATGGTCTGGTTAATTTCCACTTAGAACTATAAATTCATAACACTTAATCCAGTTTATGTGGTTCGCTTTACACTCATTGGAGGTTGAAATATAACTGTTTGGGGTATAGCACGCTAGAACTGTTTTTTCTCACTTCTAACTAATTTATCCATCTACCTTTCACTCTTTACCCCTTTCCAGTAGCAAGTTTTTTTAAAGTTCGAAACCTTATAAATAGCATGATTGAGATTCACCTATTCTTCCGAAAGCACTACGAGATAAAAAAGAGCAACAGTTGTCTAAAGGGCTAGGCACACGTAGCTGATTTCGGGAACCGATTTCAGCATCAGTGGACAAACGATAGCGGTGAGAAAAATTTGTTGAAAGAAAATTTCTTGCGCAAAATTTTCAAAACAAAAATCATGGACACAAATAGTCAACTGGAGTTTATTAATAGTTGCTTGATTGATCTCATCTTAGTTCTCAGTTTAGTTCTTAGCTCAGTAGTGGGGTCTTTCACCACAGATACCTCTGGCTGACTATTTATTTGTATCCTTATTTTTTTGTGATGATCATGATGAAAATCAGCGCTGATTTTGTAAATCGGCGTCGAAACTAGAAAATTTTTCAAGCTCAAATCGACCCCGATTTCTTTTAAAATCGGTGCTGATTTGGAAATCAGTTCCCGAAATCAGCTACGTGTGCCCAGCCCTTAAGATTCAAACTTTACCATAGTTACACTAGACTGACAGGAGAGACTGTCGCACAACAAATATAAAGAAGAAAAAAATCCGCAACGTATACTCTCTTGGAAGGATCAGAAACCTACTGACAGTGACTGAGTGACAGTATCTGGTGTGATGAGAAATACTCACTTCAGACACCCGTTGCAAACGAAAAAGTAATACAATTATTTTCAGAGCTCAAGACCAGTGATTGGTTGGGAGTTATTTCTTTTAATCTGTTCTATAAGACTTGATGATTCAAGCAATAAATGTTTTTCAGGCTGCAATGGATAGTGGCCAGAACAAAATATAGCAATGAGTGTCAAGGAAAATAGCCACAAAACAGGCACCCATCCCACAAATTGCCGTACAAAAACCAAACGCCGTGTTTGAAACTTCCTTAAAAAATGCGTTGCTGCGTTTATTGGGTATTTAGCCCCTGGTAGCACCTGTAGAAACGTATTAATAGTAGATAGGGGAACACGGTTATGACTAGGACAAAAAGGTTTCAGTACTTCTAATATTCAATTTTCTGCACAATCAGTTCAAAGAATTATGTAGATACCTAAAAGACAAAACTACCTGCAATGGAACTGAAAATAAGAAATCTTCAGCGGGTCAAGCCCCCCCCCCCCCGACAAGACGAAAATACATATACAATATATATTTCCTAATATTCCAAATATATTAATTTTTCCGACACATTCTCAAACTTTTGCCATCTTCTGTACCCCAGAAAAGTTTCATCCTACAGAAAGACACATTTTAAGAAATGGAAGAGCTGAATATTTATAAAACAAGGCTCTCCCGAAATTAAACCAGATATCAGGTTTCCAAACGGGAGACAACCACGGATTTTTTTTCCAGGGAGTGGCAACTATGGAAAACATATCATTATAGCCATTATATAGTCAAATTACAAATCTTAATATACTACTCATACTTTGGGAAAGGGTAAGCTTGCACAAACATTCACTGACTAATACTTATCCACGGGGTATTTTAACTTAATGCTTTTATTACATTGACGGACGTTCCATAAAACTAAAAAAAAACGAAAAATGGAAATATAACTGCTGAAAATAAACAGTATTATCCCATATATGGCTACTACCATTAAAACAAGAAAGAAATACATACTTCTCCATGTGTCCAGTTTATGTTCTTCTAATTCATCCATGTGCACAAGTGGAGATTTATAATAAAACTGTAAAATCTTAATGAAATCTGTAATTGTTAACATTCCTACGAATTCTTGCTTTTGACTGTCCCAAAGTGGCGCTGCCCGGACACCTAAAAAATTACAATAACAAAAAAAAATATGAACTGAAGGGTTGTAATTATCTGGTAGTTTTCTTTATATTATTAGTCCTTCAATCTTCAATGACACTAAAGTCTAATCTTATATATAACAATTTAATGCAGGTTAGTTCAAAATGTTTTCTACAGTCTTTGTCTTACATAAGTTCATCGATTTATAAGTACACTATAGACTACCGTATATTATTGTAGTTCTCTCTTTTGCATCGTTACTTCTGTGTTTGCTACTCTTTTTTTCTTTCTTTTTCAAAGTTTATCCTTACTTACCTATATTTACTGACAAGGTTATATATAACAATTATATTGTTATATATATATATATATATATATATATATATATATATATATATATATATATATATATATATATATATAATATATATATATATATATATATATATATATATATATATATATATATATATATAACAATTTAATGCTTATATATAACAATTTAATGCAGGTTAGTTCAAAATGTTTTCTACAGTCTTTGTCTTACACAAGTTCATCGATTTATAAGTACACTATAGACTACCGTATATTATTGTAGTTTTCTCTTTAGCATCGTTACTTCTCTGTTGGCAACTCCTTTTTTCTTTCTTTTTCAAAGTTTATCCTTACTTACCTATATTTACTGACAAGGTTATATATAACAATTATATTGTTATATATATATATATATATATATATATATATATATATATATATATATATATATATATAACAATTTAATGCTTATATATAACAATTTAATGCAGGTTAGTTCAAAATGTTTTCTACAGTCTTTGTCTTACATAAGTTCATCGATTTATAAGTACACTATAGACTACCGTATATTATTGTAGTTTTCTCTTTAGCATCGTTACTTCTCTGTTTGCAACTCCTTTTTTCTTTCTTTTTCAAAGTTTATCCTTACTTACCTATATTTACTGACAAGGTTATATATAACAATTATATTGTTATATATATATATATATATATATATATATATATATATATATATATATATAATATATATATATATATATATATATATATATATAACAATTTAATGCTTATATATAACAATTTAATGCAGGTTAGTTCAAAATGTTTTCTACAGTCTTTGTCTTACATAAGTTCATCGATTTATAAGTACACTATAGACTACCGTATATTATTGTAGTTTTCTCTTTTGCATCGTTACTTCTCTGTTTGCTACTCCTTTTTTCTTTCTTTTTCAAAGTTTATCCTTACTTACCTATATTTACTGACAAGGTTATATATAACAATTATATTGTTATATATATATATATATATATATATATATATATATATATATATATATATATATATATATATATATATATATATATATATATATATATATATATATATATATATATATATATATATATATATATATATATATAACAATTTAATGCAGGTTAGTTCAAAATGTTTTCTACAGTCTTTGTCTTACATAAGTTCATCGATTTATAAGTACACTATAGACTACCGTATATTATTGTAGTTTTCTCTTTTGCATCGTTACTTCTCTGTTTGCTACTCCTTTTTTCTTTCTTTTTCAAAGTTTATCCTTACTTACCTATATTTACTGACAAGGTTATATATAACAATTATATTGTTATATATATATATATATATATATATATAACAATTTAATGCAGGTTAGTTCAAAATGTTTTCTACAGTCTTTGTCTTACATAAGTTCATCGATTTATAAGTACACTATAGACTACCGTATATTATTGTAGTTCTCTCTTTTGCATCGTTACTTCTGTGTTTGCTACTCTTTTTTTCTTTCTTTTTCAAAGTTTATCCTTACTTACCTATATTTACTGACAAGGTTATATATAACAATTATATTGTTATATATATATATATATATATATATATATATATATATATATATATATATATATATATATATATTATATATATATATATATATATATATATATATATATATATATATATATATATATATATATATATATAACAATTTAATGCTTATATATAACAATTTAATGCAGGTTAGTTCAAAATGTTTTCTACAGTCTTTGTCTTACATAAGTTCATCGATTTATAAGTACACTATAGACTACCGTATATTATTGTAGTTCTCTCTTTTGCATCGTTACTTCTGTGTTTGCTACTCTTTTTTTCTTTCTTTTTCAAAGTTTATCCTTACTTACCTATATTTACTGACAAGGTTATATATAACAATTATATTGTTATATATATATATATATATAATATATATATATATATATATATATATATATATATATATATATATATATATATATATAACAATTTAATGCTTATATATAAAAATTTAATGCAGGTTAGTTCAAAATGTTTTCTACAGTCTTTGTCTTACATAAGTTCATCGATTTATAAGTACACTATAGACTACCGTATATTATTGTAGTTCTCTCTTTTGCATCGTTACTTCTGTGTTTGCTACTCTTTTTTTCTTTCTTTTTCAAAGTTTATCCTTACTTACCTATATTTACTGACAAGTTTATATATAACAATTATATATATCTCTCTATATATATATATATATATATATATAATATATATATATATATATATATATATATATATATATATATATATATATATATATATATATATATATATATATATAAAACAATTTCATGCTTATATATAACAATTTAATGCAGGTTAGTTCAAAATGTTTTTTACAGTCTTTGTTTTAAATTAGTTCATCGATTTATAAGTGCGCTAGACTACCTTCTATTATTGCACATTTATCTGCTGTATTATTACTTCTCTGTTTGCTATTCTTGTTTTTAAGTTTATCTTCATGTGCGTATATTCTACTGACGGAATTGGCTTAGCGACGAACTTATACATAAATAAATGCATATATTTATTGACTTTCTTACCATTTCGAAAGACGCATCTTAAAACATCATATTGATGAGCTAAGTGCATGCGTGCCCCCTGTTTACTCCAGATCAGCACTTCAAGAAAGCTAATACGTTCATTAATTAGCGATACAAATATCTTCTATAATACTAATTTTTTAGTGGCGACAAATTAAAGAAGAACGTGGATACTTCCTTGTTAGCTAATACACACTCGGGAATTTATATCGCGAACATGAGACAATAACCGGTGTTCACGGTCTTTATACCAGACATATAGCTTCGGCTCGGTGGGAAACACCATTGTAGCTATATTTAAATTAAATATTTAGCTGGTATTTTGGCTAGATTAGGTTACGTATCTAATATAATGCGGTGTGCGTGGCCCCCCCCCCTTCCATAATTCTTTGTTGTAGTTTCCATAATTATGTTACTAAACTATTTGTATTTTCATCATATTTGGTATATCTCATTATGATTAACCTAACTTCGATTCTTGAGTGTGTACTAGCTAACAAGGAAGTACCAAACGTTGTTATTTAAGTTCTTTTACATGGTTGCCATATATTAATGCAGCGTTTTGTATTTAGTTTTAAAATTGTTTTACAGGAATTGGGAATCAACTAAATAACAGGAGCTGGATTATAAACCATTATTAAATATTATGGTCATATTTGTCAAAAACATCAAAATTGGTCATGACCATTGCGTCAATTAAGCATCACCAAGAATGTATCAAAGCTTTTTTTTCGGGGGGTTTTACAAAAAAAAAAACCTTTAAAAAACACATTAAAAATTTGTTTATATTCATTTTTATTACGTTTTTGCAAGTAGGACAAAAATTGGGGGGAGGGGGGGGGGGTTCAAACCCCCTAACCCCATGGATACGGCCTTGAGCATCGCATTCATAATTTGTCCAGTTGAACATTGTTCAACTTACAAGGACAAAAATTTATGATTGACCAATCAGAGGAAAGATTCAAGGCTTAGTTTTTTTTGGAAAGTAGAAAGATGGACAGCAGATTTCCAATGTGTAAGTTGAATCTAGTAAAAGGATACAAAAGCATGGTACTGTATTAGTAAACGATAGTTGACAACAAATTAGCGTATAGTTGACAACAAATTAGCAAGCTCCTATAAATTAGCAAGCTTAAAAAACTGAATTACCGCCAGTATTTTATCTAAAAATCCTACGTTTTCCGACAGTTAGGCCTAAAACATTGATTCTAATTAAAACAATAAAATAGGTAATCAGGCCCATGCACATAAGAGAGAGTACCTTCGCGCCCATGCCCCTCTCCCCCAAAGTATTAACATTTTTATTATCTTTTCCGTATAATTCTTCAGTTCTCGCGTATTTTCAAAATGTAAGTCCCCTTCCCCTAAAATATATTCTTGTATACGTGCCCAATATCATGGTTTGAATTGCGTCATGCTCAGATAAAAGTCTGATTGTCAGATAAGCTTGTTTTTCAGATATTGTCAAACACTAGAGCTAATTTAGCCGTTCAGAGGCTAAATGGACCAAGTAAATGAAACAAAAGCAGAGAAAAGTGGAAGAAATACACATTGCAGATTTTGAGGTTGAAAACCATTCAGAATAAATTTTATTTTAAAACATTTATAACCATGCTTTAATCGCAATTGGCACTGATCCAAACTTTTGGGCAATATCCTTGAGCATAAAAATAAGCTTAATATATTAAACGTATTAATATCGCGCAAAACATGGATATATAAGTGTAAAAGGTAGACATATCTAAATTTACAACAGACTCATTTAGGCGCTGAATGATCAGAAGTTACACGTTAATGCATTAAGCAGAGATTTTATTTCTGAAACGAAAAAAAGTGTAGCTTACCGTTATATACCAGAGCGAAGAAGGCTTTTTTGACAAGAAGCTGTGTGTCGAAAACGACTAGTTTGGCACTTGTAGGAATGAGATCATAGCATTTGTGGAAACGGAAGAACTTGACGAAAATTTGACTCTCGTCTTCTTCTACAAAAAGGAAAGAAAACCAAACATTATAATCAACATCAGTAAATCAAACAATTGGCAAACACAAAATGACTAAATCATTGAGATATAATATGCTTTCAGTAAAACACGGGGTAAATTTTACTATAGAGTGGGGAAGACTGCAGGAGATGGCCGCCACCTCATATTCCAGTAATTTCTGTCCATTTTAATGTTTCGGATCTTCCATTTTTTCAATTAATGAAGAACAGACATTCCTCAATTCCTCAGTCTTTACACTAAATCGACCACACTTCCCTCCTCTATACAGGTGAACATACAAGTGTAACCTTTGATTTTTAAACACAGGATATCTCGTAATGGGGAGAGCTGTAACCTCTTCAATACCCAAACTGGGTGCTGAAGACCCTGTGATACAATAAAAATATGTTACTTCAAAGGAAGTTGGTTGGGGAGCAACCCCATCCCCACACCCTCGTGCTGAGCAGAAGGACCTTTTACCAAAAAAAGAAGATCAAAACACTCACTATGTAAGTGTTCAGGCAACTCCGCCTTACAGATAGATCCCCTGACCTCTCCCCTCCACAATTGTTGTGCAAGTATGCACAACTAACTAAGCCTCACATCAACCAACTCAGTCAAATGAAGCTCACATATGATCAGTCAAGCTTGCATTGAACTTGTAATGACCGATGTGTCTCCAATGTAAATTTTTCAAAGGACTATCTTACAAAACAGATTGCGGCATAAAGATGAGCATGCCCATTTGATCGCAAATCCTCAGTTCTAATACACTAAATCAAACAGTTCGTGGTAACGAACTGTAAGTAACGAGCGACCCGGCTCAATGGTAACCGAAACTCTAAAAAACGGAATTTTGATAGTCTTTTTCGATAGTACCAGAATTTTGATACCAAAAGATACATCAAAAGAATCAGATTTTAATGATGATTTCAAATATATAAGTTTCATCAAGTTTAGTCTTACCCATCAAAAGTTACGCACCTGAGAAAATTTGGCTGATTTTCGAAAAAAGGGGGAAAGACCCTCTAAAAATTATAGAACCTTAATGAAAATCACACCATCATATTCAGCGTACAAGAAAACCCTACTGTAGAAGTTTCAAGCACCTGTCTACAAAAATGTGGAATTTTGCATTTTTTGTCAGAAGAAAGATCACGGATGCGTGTTTATTTGTTTTTTTTTTCTTTTTCCCAGGGGTGATCGTATCGACCCAGTGGTCCTAGAATATCGTAGGAGGGCTCATTGGAATGGAAATTAAAAGTTCTAGCGCCATTTTTAAGTGACCAAAAAATGGAGGGCAACTAGGCCCCCTCCCACGCTCATTTTTTCCCAAAATCACCCGAACAAAATTTTGAGATAGCCATTTTGTTCAGCATGGTCGCAAATATGATAACTATGTCTTTTAGGATGACTTATTCCCCGAAGTCCTCGGGGGTAGGGCTGAAAGTTATGAACTTTACCCAATGTTAACATATAGTATTGGTTATTGGGAAGTATACAGACGTTTTCAGGGGGGATCTTGTCTGGTAGGTGGAGGGGGGTGGGTCTGGGGTTATATGGGAGGATCTTTCCACGAAGGAAGTTTTCATGGGGGAAGGGACATTGCTATGAAGGGGGCGCCGGATCTCCCATCATTATGAAAGAAAAAGATCAGGAATTAAATAAATAAAAAAAAGTTTTTCAACTGAAAGTAAGGAGCAACATCAAAACTTAAAGCAAACAGAAAATATTACGTATACGATTGGGTTCACCCCCTAGTCAACACCTCACTCTTTAAGCCAGAGATTTTTTAGTACTTTCATAAGAGCTATTTATTCTAATTAACGGCCTTTGTGATTAAGGGGTCATTTTTAAAGAATTGAAAACAATTCGAACTTTAGCTTAAAGAGCAAGGTATTGACTAGGGGGCAAACCCCCTAATATACGTATTAAAAATCTATGAATATAGAAGTTCGTTACGTAAGTTACGTATATTTATTACTAATAAAAACGTTCGTAAATAAAATTAAACAAGTTTCGAGAAAGCCATTTAACCAAATAAAAGTAAATTAATATGTAAATTTTGTTTTAATTATTCATGTACGGTGAGCCAATATCAACACCTGTATTAATTCAAAAACGTTCAAAAACTAAATAAATAAATAAAACAAGTTTTTTTAACTGAAAGTAAGGAACGACGTTAAAACTTAAAACGAACAGAAATTATTCCGTATATGAAAGGGGCTGTCCCCTCCTCAACGCCTCGCTCTTTACGCTAAAGTTTGACTTTCTCACAACTCTATTTTTTTTAACAATAAAAATCTTTAGCGTAAAGAGCGAGGCGTTGAGAAGGGGACAGCCCCTTTCATATACGGAATAATTTCTGTTCGTTTTAAGTTTCAACGTCGTTCCTTACTTTCGGTTAAAAAAACTTGTTTTTTTTTATTTAATTTAGGGATAAGATCGATCGGATAAAAAATCTGCCATCGGATAAGAATTTTAAGACAACAATCTTCATCAGACCGACCGAAAAGTCAAAATTTGTCTCCGGAGGCGACATCATAAATCTAGCCCAGGGGTATAGGCAAGGCCGTACCCAGGATTTATTTTCGGAGGGGGTATTACTCAAAAAAAAATTTCGGGGGGCGGGGAGGGGTGAGGGTACACAAAAAAAAACCTCAAAAACGCATACAAAATTTGTTTATATCCATTTTTGTTACGTTTTTACGAGTCAAAAACATTTCGGGAGGGGTTCTAACCCCCCTTCTGGGTACGGCCTTGGATATAGGCCCCAAATTAATCCAATATTTTAGTAGAAAGGTAGGATATTCCACTTTGTTGCAATCAGAGCCACATAATTTCAATCTGTGTGATTGAATGGTCAAAACTGAAGCCCGTGGCTCTTCATCAACCTTCTAAAGTTTTCATATTTTTTTTTTTTATTGTCACCGTTGCTAATTATGAATAGGATCAACCTATTACAAATAATTGCATTATACGGCGATTGCAAAGATGCAATTAGCATGAGCCTTTTTTGAAGTTTCTACGACAACGCCTTCTAGGGCATAACTTAAAACCCTTGCCCTGAGGGTAGTGGAGGAGTGTCCTCCTCAAAAACATATTTTCTATCTTTAAATCAACCACGCTGAACAAAATGGCTATCTCAAAATTTTGATTGAATGTGTTTGGGGAATATTGGGCGTGAGGGGGGGGCTAGTTGCCCTCCAATCACTTTTGACTATTAAAAAGGGCACTGGCCCTTTGAATTTCCAATCGAATGAGCCTTTTTTGAAGGTTCTACGACAAAGCCTTCTATAAAAACCTTATATGCCCCCAGGGCATAACTTAAAACCCTTGCCCTGAAAGTTGTGGGGGAGTGTCCTTCTCAAAAACATATTTTCTATCTTGAAATCAACTACGCTGAACAAAATGGCTGTCACGACATTTTGATTGGATGTGTTCGGGGGAATGATGGGCGTGGGGGGGGGGGCGGGGGGGTAGTTTCCCTCCAATCACTTTCGACTATTAAAAAGTGTACCAGCCCTTCGAATTTCCAATCGAATGAGCCTGTTTTTAAGTTTCTACGACAACGCCTTCTATAAAAAAAACCTTATATGCCCCCAGGGCATCCTGAGGGTTGTGGGGGAATCTCCTCCTCAAAAACGCATTTTCTATCTGGAAATCAACTACGCTGAACAGAATGGCTATCTCGAAATTTTGATTGGATGTGTTTGGGGGAATGATGGGCGTGGGGGGGGCGGCTAATTGCCCTCCAATCACTTCCGACTATTAAAAAGGACCCTAGAACTCTCGATTTTCAATCGAATGAGCCCCTTTTGAAGTCTCTACGACGACCCCTTCCATATGAAGTGCCCTGCTCTAAAGTAAAAAAATAATATATGGTACATTGTGCCAACATTGCCCTCAGGGCATAACTTAAAATCCTTGCCCCGAGGGTTGTGGGGGAGTATCCTCCTCAAAAAGATATTTTCTAACTGGAAATCAACTACGCTGAACAAAATGGTTATCTCAAAATTTTGATTGGATTTGTTTGAGGGAATCATGGGCGTGGAGGGGGGTTAGTTGCCCTCCAATCACTTTCGACTATTAAAAAGGGCACTAGCCACCCCAATTTCCAATCGAATGAGCGCTTTTCGAAGTTTCTACGACAGCTCCTTCGGTACGAAGTGCCAGTCGAAGAAAGAAAAAAAAAACACATTGTGACCATATCGTTCTTTACTTAGGCAGCGCTAGCGCGCTGCCTATGATGGTAAGTAATATTGTCCGTCAGGTGTGTTGCGGCGAGGGTCTTGCGTCCCGCACCAATACGCCTCGCGGGCCGCATGCATCCCACGGGTTGCTGATCCATTGTCTAGGGTATTACTTGCACTTTACTAAAATATTAAATTACAAAAAAACAAGTTTTTTTAAACTGAAATTAAGAAGCATCATTAAAACTTCAACGAACAAACATTGTTCCGCATATGAGGGGGCTGTCCCTTCCCCAACCCTTGTTCTTTACGCTAAAGCCTTAAAGTTCTTTAAAATACTTCTCATTCAAATTCGACTGCCCATGTCTTCGAGCAATCTTTCTTAAAGAAGTGGGACATAAAGTCAAACTTTTAGCGTAAAGAGCACGAGCTGAGGAAGGGATAACCCCCTCATATGCGGAATAATTTCTGTTCGTTATAAGTTTTAACGATGCTAGTTTAAAAGCTTGTTTTTTAATTTATTTTCTGAACATTTTTCAGATTATGCCAGGAAATCCCCCCTCAGTAAAACTTACCCAGGAAGATTACCCACAGAAATTTTCCTCTCCACGGAAACTTTTCCAAATAGACCCCCCCCCAGCCCAAAAAAAACTCAGTATATTTCCAAATAATGAGTACTATAAAAATAATAGTAATAAGTTGTATTGCGATGAAACACCTAGGGCCATGGCAATACAAAATAAAAAAGAAAATAAACTTCTGAATAAATAGCATTACACCAGCAAAGACAAACACAAATCACAAAAATCTACTTCTGTGTCCCATATCCCGCATAAGAAATTGTTCTAAATTTTTAACACTTGCAAAACATTCATCACTCATTACATTCACCAGTCATCTCTCATCAAACCTGAACTCTCCATACACTTAATTTCCCAACATTAATTCTTCACACTCATACATCATATGACCCACTCTCTCATGTGAACGATGGGCAAATTGCATGACTTACAGCCCTTTCTTCAAGGACTAAGAGGGGCCACGTCACCCCTAAAGGCATATTTATTGGACCTTTCAACTATGCTGATTCAAACGGTTACCTTACAATTTTAATTGGATGTCTCTGGGGAAAACAGGCGTGTGAGAGGGGGGCTAGTTGCCATTCAATCTTTTTGGACACTTAAAAAAGGAACTAGAGCTTTTGATTTCAGTTCGAATGACCCCTCTCCCGATCTTCTAGGACACTTGGTTCGAGACGATTGCCCCTGGGAAAAACAAATAAACAAAAATCAGTAAAACAAATAAACAATCTCACATTTTTGTAGATTGTAGCTTGAAACCTCTACAATGGGGTTCTATGATACATTAAATATCAAGGTTTGATTTTCATTAGAATCCCTTAACCGGTTACTAAATTTTCTCAAATCGGTCTGTCCAAATCACCATTTTAATACCGATGTAGCTTTGCTCACAAAGATTTTGAAAAAAAAACTCATTACCATGCAAGAACTCAACCGCTCATTTTACAAATATTAGCCCAATCTGACATCAATGGAGACAACATTGGACAAAATGTAAGCAATTAAAGAAAAAAAAAGTTCTATAAAATAAAAGCTTAAGCGTACGTGTCCAGGGGTCACACTTGTCTGAACAAGGGTGCAGATACTTAAGTCTTATTATTGATTTTTATCACCAAAAACGGCAAACACGCAGCGCTTGTCATTATTGAGGTTAAGTTTCCTAGTGATGAGGGAGGAGAGATGATTCTTAAAAAGTGGCGTAAAAAATTCTTAAAAAATGTTTTTTTACATTTTTGCACATTTTAGTTTTTTGCCTCTAACTTTCCAGTGCCTAAAAAAAGACTAACGAACAAGTGCCAAAAAAAGACTATTTTTTGAAAAGTTATACTTACGAGTATTTTCCTAATCTTTTTCGTTCAAAAGATGAACATAAAGTTTCAATGCTCAGGTTTAGTGAACAGTTTGTCCGTAGAGCCTGTGAGTTCCAAAATTTCAATAAAAATCTTTTTTTTTTTAAAATCTGACTTTTCGTCTTTCAATACAATAAAAAAACTCGACATTGAATCCTTTTGATAGTGATTCAAAATTGGTAGGCTTTATTCAGTTTGGGCTTGTCACTTAAGACATTTTTGCACAAGAAAGAAATTTCGGAATCTTGCTTCTAGAATATCGAGAATCGATAGACAAACGGAAGTTTAAAATTTATACTTTTTATTTATCTTTTATACAGAACCTAAAGAAGAAAAAATCTTTTCTCTTTTTTCCACAACAAAAAGAGCTTTTGAGACATCCAAACTCAACGTTTTTTTTTTTTTTTTTTTTTTTTTTTTTTTTTTTTTTTTTTTTTTTTTTTTTTAAACAAAAATATTTTGAAAAAAATTCAACTTGATAGATGCATTCGCGCTGGGTATTTTCTTCATAGTTTCCTGTTTAACATATAAAAGCAATTAAATAAAATGATGGCTCTAACCAGGTAGCAATTGGGTTTGTTGGATGGGTCCAAAAGATATTTCCAAAACAAATGTTGACCCTAGGTCTTTTGTCGTTCTCTTTTGGTCCTCAATTAAATAAACAGAGTCTGAACACTGTAGGTTTAGGAGACGAGGTTGTTGGCACTAATTTCGAAATAATAAATTTTCTAATTTTTTTTTTTTTTTTTTTTTTTTTAGGATTATTGTTGCTTAGTAGAAACGTTTGAGTTTCCATCCCGATCTGAGGTATATAACTTTTATTAATTTAGAAGTTGCCAACTAGAAACAATTCCTATTAGCTAAAATTTATAATAGTAAAGTGGCCACACTTTGGATCGGTGCCAAAAGGGGACATTTTTTTACTACATAGAGGAACAAACAGTCAAAATCAAACCATTTGCTCTTTCAGTGAAATTTGAAAGAAATCCCTAGAGATAAACTTTCCCCTAAACTTAGAGCGTTGAAATTTCACACTTGATCATTTTAAACAGCAATGATTAGAAAGACACAAGCAAAGCATAATAGATGGACTTACTAGACTAACGCTGAAAAAAGTCAAAAGCAATCAAGCAACATAACCCAAACAGATTGAGTCCGACATAACCTGATCTTCAAGAAGAAGATTCAATTTGATGTATTATACGGAAAAGAAAGCCAAGAACTTTTCTCACTAATTGGATAATAATAAGAAAGAATATAGTTAGCAACAGCTCATTACTATCTTATCAAGTCTTAGGACGCAACGAGTGTGTTGCCCCTTGACAGATCAATTTAAAACTTTCTGTATTCTTATTATATGAGTGAAAGCATAACCATAACACATAATAAGCCCAGAAAATTAAACTTCACGTTCCAAAATAAAACAATACTTGAAGAAAATTCTAGAGTACAAGACAAGAAGAAGTGGATGCGCATTCTAGATGAAAAAAAAACAAAACGAAAGACAACTATTTTTGCTGTAAGATTAGCAAAAATAAAGAAAAAACCTGTTTATTTGTAATTATCGTGACAAAATAAAGTTTTTTCTTTACTCCATCAACTCTCAAGACGAAGAAACAAGTTTGCACTATTCAGGTGGATTTAGGTGTTTATAATCTTTGTATACGACATGACCAATGACGCTTTAAGTTTCTAAGAAAGGTAGTCAATAATGCCCTCTTCAGCCTATAAACCACCTCATGTGCCATTTACAATGATAATTTTGGGAAATTCATCTAACAAACCTGGGGTGGTCAACAGTTGCACAGATCGCCGTTCAAACACAGGTCTAGCAAGTAGGACATTTAAAACATACATATCTGGCAATATACTTGCCTAGACATAGAAGTCCAGCCTTAAATATAAACACCGCTCAGGTGTAGATGACAAATAGGGGCAAAAGTTTCCTGATTGATACAGTAGATTCTAGACACACAATTCTATATTCCATAATTGGAGACCTGGTTATTCATATCTGCAGAAAAGTATCTAGACAAGAGAGTGTAACTACACACGTGTGAAATGCCGCTTTAACCAAAAGGCCTACCTATTTCCAGAAAGTTAAAGTAGCTGGCAACCCCCCTCTTTGCAGCCCTTAGAACGATCCGTTTCGGCTTTAAATAAAACATAGTTCACACAGTTCAATTGATCGTAGTGGAAAGTGCTTTCAGAAAGCAGTAATGCTGAATCAGACATTTTGAATTTATACAAACATTTTGGCAAGAAATAACAAAAAAATGTTCCAGAAGTTCCATAGAAAAAGGAAGAATAGTTTGAAAGAGGGATTCCAAAGTTAAAATCCTATTCATGATTCTTCGATGCTGGACAACTGGGCACACATGGGTATACAGCTGAAATCCAGACAAGTGTCTGGAAGTAGAATTCAAATTTCTAAATTCGGAAATGTCTCATAAAAGTTCTAAAATGCATTTTTGCTCAGTGGGAAAAAGGTGAAATAGAGATGTGAGCTGGATGTTCTTTTTAAAAAGTTTAAACCAAGGACGATATTTAACAAAACTTCAAAAATATAGTCCTTTCTCTTAAATGTCGTTCTCAAAATTGCGAGATTAGGCCAAGTGAGAAATAAAACAGTAAATCGAGCTACTGTCGTTAATTTGACATTAAAAACTTACCTCTTTCCAAAAATTCGACAAAACATCTTTCCATGTTGCATTAATGCGTTCAAACTCCCTTAAGGCTCATTTACAATGCAATTTTACCAGTACAGAGAATTAGCTAGCGCTGATTTTGAGCTAATGGGAATTTTTCATTGAATTTTCCGCCAATCAAAAATTCTATGAAAAATCCTGTTGGCTCAAATTAGAGTTCGCTAAATCTTACCATTAGTAAAATCTCATTGTGAATAGGCCTTTATTTCATCAATAGAATGATAGTTCTCGGTGTGCGTGTAACTGAACCTCCGTTCAACTGAACCCCTGTATCTGAACCACCGTGTAACTGAACCACTGTATAACCGAACCCTCGTGTAACTGAACCACCAGGCAACTGAACCGCATTTAACTAAACCCTCGTGCAACTCAACCCCATTTAACTGAACCCCCGTGCAACTAAACCCCATTTAACTGAACCCCCGTGCAACTGAACCACCTTGCAACTGAAGCCTCATGTAACTGAACAATCGTGCAACTGAACTACTGAACTCAGTTTTTCAGTATTCTAAAAACATGAGGCAATATAATTGGGTAAAACACAAGTTAGAATTTTTACATGTTCAACCTTTTGGAAATTGTTTGTTTCTTAAAGTCAAGATATAAGCGCCTGTCAAGATCATTCATAAAAAAATCTTTATTTTATTTAAAGAAAAAAAGATCCGATGTCACAAACCATTAAAGCTGATTTTATTTCTCTTTTTTTTCAGATAAATCAGACCTTTCTGGACGTTAAGTGATAAACACATGTGTTTAAAATATTTGACCTTTGTCAATCTAGACAACGAATTTTGATCAGATGTCTTTGAGGAGATTGCAGCTAAAAAGGATATGTGAGGGTGACTGGTTGCACTCCAGCCTTTTTTTCAACATTACTTGATCATGCCCAGAAAGTTTAAACTTCATACCATCAGCTTTATACCCTCAGCTGTTCTCGACACATTGCAGATACGTCGTTCAATAAAACCGGATGCACGAAGTGCCTCTTGATTTAGTTGAAGATGTTCCTAAACATTTTCCGAACGATGTGACGGCTGATACCATCAGCCATTGTAGATATTGCTGGTATTTCCTTTTCAGAGCCAATAAAGGAAAAAAATGTCTTTTGATTGTGTTTGGTATTCTTCTTGACATTTCGCTAAGGTTTGACCTTAATACTCTACGCTTTTTTATTTATAGGATCAAATATGCCCTCTCTTCTCGATATATATATATATATATATATATATATATATATATATATATATATATATATATATATATATAATATATATATATATATATATAATAAAAAAAAAAAAAAAAAAAAAAAAAAAAAAAAAAAAAAAAAAAAAAAAAAAAAAAAAACAGAAATTCAAACTACTATCCTTAATTTGCAAGTAAAGGCCTACCTCTTCTCAAATATTCCGCCAAAACATCTTTCCATGTTGCATCAACATGTTCGAATTCCCTTATTTTATCAATAGAATGAAATTCATCATCTTCATCATTCTTTATTCGAACAAATGCTGAACTATACACCAAACACAAGTCAGCAGGTGGAGGATCATACAAATATAAGGAGTCACAAGACATTTTTGAACAAATTGAACTATTCCAAATTTATTTGAAAAACCACAGAGATCATAAGTGACATCCTTCAGTCAAAACAATTGATTCGGGATGTTCGTATCAGATATGGGCTGTGAAAGAATTTCGGGATCCTTGACTAAACTCAAATTTTTCAAGCAAATCCCAGATAAAGTTGCAAAGTGGTCAAAGATATCACTGGTCACAAATAAATAATCTGATAAAAATCACAAAAATTTCATTTCATTTCAACTGAAAATCTTGAGGAAAAATTAAACAAAATCAAGTTTTTAAGAACTTTAATCAGCATATTTATTGCAATGAATAAACGGATATAGACAGTGTTATTTTAGAGGACATTCAGGACTAAAAGGAAAGGACTGGAGCTTGTTCTAGTCAGAGATCGAGCATGTCAAGTGTAAACTTGGAAACTGTTCCTAGCTTCGATTTCTTGTTTAAGCGGCTGCTTTTCCCATATTATTTACTAGATGAATTAATTGCCAAATTTTTAACAACGTCGAGTGACGGTTTTCTTTTTTTTTCTGGGAAATTCATTTTAAATTTTGACATGAGATTGGATTTCTGAACTCATAAAAGCGTGAACATATTTGAGGTTTCATTTATATTTTTGCTCTTACTAACCATCGTTTCAGTTCAAGTGGTTCAAAGGATGTTAGGTTACATGATTAATTTGCAAGGGAGCGGGAAAACTAGAAATTTTTTTTTTAATTTTAATGCTATTTTTATTTTTACGAAATTTATGACCAGCTGTTTGTTGAAGAAATTTTTTTCTTGTAACTTGATGTTTCATTTTTAATTTTACTGCTAAAAGCCACCTTTTTCGTGCAATAATTCCAAAAAAGTTGTATGACAGGATGCAAGTTTCAGAGGAGAGCAGAAAAGCTATTTTTGGTACTTTACGTGTTATAGCGACCACACCAAAGAAGTTAGGTTAATCTTAATGAAATGTACCATAAAATGATGAAAACATAATACTTTAGTAACAAAATCATGGAAAATACGATAGAGAATTATGGAAAAAAGGCCGCCCAGAACGAATCATATTAAATACCATCTTAAATATTTAATTAAAATAGACCTGCACAGTTACCGTTTATCTTACTCAGACTAAGCTGATTATCTCCGCGAGGACAAATAAAACAGTTTTATCAAACAGTTCGTGGTAACGAACTGTAAGTAAAGAGTGATCTGGCTCAATAGTAACCGAAACTCAAAACGGGATTTTGATACCAATAGATGCATCAAAAGAATCAGATTTTAATGCTGATTTCAAATACATAAGTTTCATCAAGTTTAGTCGTACCCATCGAAAGTTACGCGCCTGAGAAAATTTGACAGATTTTCGAAAAAGGGGGAAGACCCCCTAAAAGTTATAGAACTTTAATGAAAATCACGCCATCATATTCAGAACCCTACTGTAGAGGTTTCAAGCTCCTATCTGCAAAAATGTGGAATTTTGTATTTTTTGGCCGAAGAAGGATCACGCATGCGTGTTTTTTTTTTCAGGGGTGACCGTATCGACCCAGTGGTCCTAAAATATCGTGGGAGGGCTCATTGGAAGGGAAATTAAAAGTTCTAATGCCCTTTTTAAATGACCAAAAATGGAGGGCAAGTAGGCCCCATCCCACGCTCATTTTTTCCCAAAATCACCCGATCAAAATTTATAAAATTTATTTCCCAAAGTCACCCGATCAAAAAGATAGCCATTGTGTTCAATATGATCGAAAATTTGATAACTATGTCTTTTAGGATGACTTAAACCCCCAAGTCCGCGGGAGGAGGGCTGAAAATTATGAACTTTACCCAATGTTAACATATAGTATTGGTTATTGGGAAGTTGAAATTCAATTGAAATAAAAACAAGATGAAACATAACACCAATAATAATATGGATCCTGGAAGCGAACTTGTTGAGGACCATAACAACAAAAAATTGAAAATGAATAAGAAAGAAAAAAAAAAAAGAAAAAACAGAAAAAAGAGAAAACACGGGTAAATTAAAGCAAATTGATTAAAAATTTAGAGATTTATAAAATCAAAGTTTAGTAACATTGTTATACAGCGTGCGAAAACTTGTGGATAACTCGATACTGGAGGGTATCATATTCCATTGAAGTATAGATTTATAAATGGGGGATCGCTGGGCGGAGCTAGAGACACACTTGGGGACAATAAAGGAACGGTTGGATGAACGGAGACATAGGCCTTCAGAATTATTGCAATTAAAATAAGATAATAATTGGGGAGGAAGGTTTTTATGGTAAGCGGAGTATGCAAGGGATAAATTTAATTTTTTAATAATTTGTTCAAAAGGAATAATACCAAAATCAGAGAACAAGTCCTGGGTGGGATATAGTCGGGGCAGCCGAAAAACTGCTTTGATGGCACGGTTTTGGGCAGTTTTTAATTTATTGGTAACTGAAGGATAAGTGTTGCCCCAAACAGATCTGCAGTATGAGATATATGGGTAAATAAAAGAGTAATAAAGGGTGACAAGGATATCAGAGGGAAGAAAATTATTCACACGATTAATCATACCTACCTGTCGCAAAATTATGGCTCTGATGCAGGATACATGAGTTGCAAATGATAGGGAGGAGTCTATGTGGACACCAAGAAACTTGGCAACTTCGACCTGCGGGAGGAGATTGGTGGAATATTTTGCAAATGATAGGGAGGAGTCTATGTGGACACCAAGAAACTTGGCAACTTCGACCTGCGGGAGGAGATTGGTGGAATATTTTAGGCCAAGTGCTTGCTGAGCTTCATTTTTTTGTAAAGGGTTCGAAATAATACAACCTGACTTTTCTTGCTGTTAATGGTCATGCAGTTAACGAGAGACCATTCCTGTACTCTATTCAGAAGAATTTGAGCAGAGGTGACGACGGATGGTAAATTAGGGCCGGTGATGAAAAATTTGGTATCGTCAGCAAAAAGTACTGGGTGCACTGATGGACCCAGGCCTGTAACCAAATCATTAATATAAAGGAGAAAAGTATTGGACCAAGAACAGAGCCCTGCGGGACGCCCCTCCGGACAGGTAGGGGATGCGAGGTCATGCCGCCCAGACTCACACTCTGTACTCTACCAGAGAGATAGGAGTCGAACCATGAGAAAGGAATTCCACGAATCCCTATGTTCTTGAGTTTACTTAATAAAACACTGTGATCAACTATGTCAAAGGCCTTAGAAAAATCCAGAAATAAACCAATTACAGTATTTTTAAGGTCAAGTTGGGAACGGATAAACTGTGTGGCGTCGATTAGTGCATGAGCAGTTGAAAATTTGGAACGGAAGCCATATTGATGAGAAGAAATCAACGAATCTGAAGGATTAATCCCAAATAAAAAGGAAGAAAGACGTCGGAAGATAATTCTCTCAAGCACTTTGGATACAACTGGGAGAAGTGAGATTGGACGATAATTACTTATCTCAGACGGATCGCCTTTTTTATGAATCGGGATAACAATTGCTGATTTAAATATTTCTGGGAAGACTCCATTGATCATAGACAGGTTTGCTATATGCACAATGGGTTCACAAACATAGGAAGATGCAGTTCTAAGAAGCTTATTACTTATCCCAAGGAAGTCAGGTGTACTACTATTAGAGAGAGAGTCGATAACTTGAAGCACCTTATTACTATCAGTTGGAGAGAAAAATATGGATCTGGGATTCTTGCTAGGGTGTACTGACTCGAAGGGGGAACAGGAGTTAGCATTTGGAATATTGGTGAAATAATTATTAAAAGCATCCGGTACTAAAATTGGGTCAATTAATCTGCCACTGATGTCCTTAAGGTTAATAGGTATAGATCTTGAATTCCTTTTTTTTAAAGAATTTCATTTATTGTTGACCAAATTTTTTGCAAGTTCCCTTTGCAGTGAGTGATTTTTGAATAATAATAATTTTTTTTTGCTTCACGGATGAGTTTGGTATATAAGTTTTTGTAATTTTTATAATTAGTTAGGTCAATAACGCTACTGGTTTTGCAAGCTAACTTATATAGGTCATTTTTACAATATGAAGAGATTATCAGGCTATTGGACATCCAGGGGTGTATATAGGTAGTTTTTCGGTTTGATTTACAGACTGGAAAGGTTGAACTGATAAGATCACCCGGTCCCTGTGAAAAACCATTTGTGGCTGAATTAACATCCTGACAATCCAAAACCTTTGACCAGTCAAATGATTTCAAACGATCCGTGAACCGGTTCATATTCACAATATTATATATTCTATTAGACGTAGGGGTATTAGTTCTAGGGTGTTTAGTAGTTGGTTGGAAGGGTAGGGAGAGATAGATTGGAAAGTGGTCTGACAGGTCAGAGAATATTATTTTGGAGGACAGGTGGTTTCCCAGGGAAGTGGATACAAAAATGTTATCAATTACAGTAGCGGTAGACCTCATAGGATCAACTCTAGTAGGAAAAAGGATTGTTGGAAGAAGACCACTTGAGGTAAATGTTTCAAAGAAGGTATCACAATCATTATTACTGCTAACATTTAGTAAATTACAATTGAAGTCCCCAAAAACTATTGCCTTCTTTTGTGGTAAATTAATAAAACTAGAAAAGTCATCAAAAAGATTACAAAAGAAAGGTGTCGGAAATGAGGGTGGTTTATAAAACAATGAAAAAATAAAAGAGTTGTCGTCAACACTTATATCAACAATTATTGAATAAATGCATCTATTATTTATAGGTTGCGAGAATAAGGATTCACAGTGTAATAGCCTGGTGAATTTTAGACTTGACCGGATGTAAAGAGAAATGCCACAAGAGGACTTGGTTAATTTTCTTTCAATATGAATAGCTTGAAAGCCAGGGAGGGAAAATTCATTAGTATCATCAATTTCTGAAAGCCACGTCTCCGTTATTCCAATTACGTCGAAAGGGCAGGAACCGTTAATTAAAATTAAATCTTTAAAATTAGTCCACTTATCTCTTATGCTTCTGATGTTAAAGCAGATTATATCAAGTTTTGTCTCTTCCATTAGCTTAGGTTTTACATTTTTTACAAAATCAAAAGTGTCGAGATATTCACAGTTAATATGGCTTAAGGGGCTATCAGGGCTAGTTGCGCAAATTATTTTGGTCATCGTAATAGTTAAAAACAACATTATTGCACAGTGATAATTTCGTGAGAAACGTAAAATCTTGCATAGTATACATTTAAATATCCATTGTGGTCGAAGTTTCATCATTTGCTTGATTTGAATACTGAAATTCTTCTTCAGCCGACGAATTATCATTGGTGGTAATTTTGGACTGGGATGGAAAGTTTGCCGTTTTTTTCTTAGATTTCTTGCCTTTGACTAGGGCAATGGCACCGATTTGATTAGCAGTTGAGTCAACAGGCTTAACTAGCTTCGATGTGGAATCTATGTCCTTTTTGATGGAAGATAGTTGAGCTATAGCTGTTTGCAAGATGTCATCACCTAGGAGTTTGGTGATAGCTTTCTTCTTGAGAATATTTTTGGTTTCTCCTGGTTCATTACTAACCTCAATTAAGTGACTGACTGTGAGATAAGTTGCAAGTTTTTGCCATTCTTGGCAACTTTCGGATGAATCTTTTGGGGGGGGGGGCAGGATGTTGAAGTAAACTTAGGTAAGGGATGGGGGGACTAATACCTTGAGTATGAACATTGTTTGCCTCTTTAGGAAATGATACTGTATTTGCATCTTCTACAACAACTGTTGCTTGGCTTCTACTGGGCCGATGGGGTGTGGGTTGCCGAGGGATTCTTGCAGCTACAACTGAGTAGGGTAGGTTCATTTTATCCGATGTTCTAAGGATTACGACTCGCTTTTGGTGAGCCGGGCAAGATTGTTTTTGGAGGGCTGTGTGTCCCTTACGGTTACAATTTCTGCAGAAAGGGTCTGACTCAGGGCATTCACTAATTGCATGGCCTGTTTTCCCACACTTAAGGCAAGACGGATGGGACTGTTTGCAGTGTTTTTTGCTGTGGCCGTGGGCCAGACAAGTAGAGCATTGTAGGGGCTTAGGCTTATAAATCTTATAAAAAAGGGACATACCGTACAAGAATATTCCTCTGTTTAGCTCAACTTTGCAGGAAATGAGGATTGAACGGCTTGGGTGAAGGACTCCTTCTTTGTTTAAACTTAGCCTTATTGCAGTTGAAGGATTTATGAGAAGGCCTGAAGAATCTATTAGTTCAGTTTGTATTTCCTCCACTTTTACACTGGTATCAACACCATAAAGCACATACTTGTGTAACTTTTCCACATTTTTTTTGTGGATAAAATTTTCGAGCCATCAAGGATTATTTCTTTGGATTTTGACAGGACATGGTCTGCCGCCTGAGAAGACGTAAAGTAAATATCAATAGACTCGTCCTGCTTGAAAACAAGTTCAAAATTTACCTTGGCGATCAGAAAAACAGCTTTCCTAATTTACATTATTCGATCTTTTGAAAAGGGTTGGCCATTGATTTTCTTGACTGAGACAGTATAATAATTAGGGTAATCTGCACTACTAGTTTCTGGGACACTTGAAGGGAGGGGTTGCACTATCACTGGCGATCGAGTACATCCTTTTTCCTCTTTTTGCCAGGCGTCTCACCTCTTTCATTAGAGTTAGTTGTGGCTAATGCCTGAATTCCTGACAGGTGGCTAACTGTTTTCGACCGCGTATTTGGGGGGGTTCTAGAAAGAGTTTTAGAAGTAGGTTGGAAGGGCGACTGGCCAAGGGTTTCAGTGGGAGTATCCTTCTCGGGTGGTAGCCTTGGGGGCTGCTTTTTTCCCAACATTTATTCTGACGAGACACTACAGATTCATGAACTGTTAATCAGTCTTAATTCAAAGTTACTTGACCAATAGTAAATATTCAGTTATGGAACTAGATTATTCACTATGATAAATAATAACTCACTTTGTGTGAAGTGAACAATCCCTCACAATTAAATCCACAAGTTAATTGCGCAATCTAACACAGTACAGTACAAAAGATAATCCGATTAGGTTCATAAGTTAGTTCCTTTTAGTTCAGATACTAAACTCATACTGAAAAAGTAAACAGACAATTTTAGGGGGGGGATTTTTTTTTCTGGTAATGGGGGTGGGTGGGTCGAGGGTTATGTGAGAGGATCTTTCCATGGAGGAAGTTTTTATGGGGGAAGGGGCATTTCTATTAAGGGGGCGCCGGATTTCCCAGCATCATTTAAAAAAAACATCAGAAATTAAATACAAAAAAACAAGTTTTTCAACTGAAAGTAAGGAGCAACATCAGAACTTAAAACGAACAGAAACTATTACGTATATGATTGGATTCTCCCCCTAGTCAACTTTAGCGTAAAGAGCGAGGTATTGACTAGGGGGCAAACCCCCTAATATACGTATTAAAGATATATAAATATAGAAGTTCGTTACGTAAGTTAATTCGTAAGTTACGTATATTTATTACTAATAAAAACGTTCGTAGGCCTAAATAAAATTAAACAACTTTCGAAAAAGCCACTTAATCAAATAAAAACAAAATTAATATGCAAATTTTGTTTTAATTATTCATGTATGGTGAGCCAAAATCAAAACCGGGATTAATTCAAAAACGTTCAAAAATTGAATAAAAAAAAAAACAAGTTTATTTAACTGCAATTAAGGAGCGACGTTAAAACTTAAAACGAACAGAAATTATTCCGTATATGAAAGGGGCTGTACCCTCCTCAACGCCTCGCTCTTTACGCTTAAGTTTGACTTTCTCACAACTCGATTTTTTTAAACAATAAAAGAGTTTAGCGTAAAGAGTAAGGCGCTGAGGAGGGGACAGCCCCTTTCATATACGGAATAATTTCTGTTCGTTTTAAGTTTTAACGTCGCTCCTTATTTTCAGTTAAAAAAAACTAGTTTTTTTTATTCAATTACAGATCAAGAACAAAGTGTGGTCGCTACAACACGTAAGTATCCTATTTTTCTTCGCAACACTAATGATAACAAGAAAGGTTTTATTATACGTTGTTATTTCATTTTTATTTTCTCTGTGGTAAGCTGCTTTTTGAATTGCGATAATTTAAAAATGTTGCGACGAATGGTACAAGTTTAAACAAAAATTTCCTATCCTCCAATTTTCATTCGTCTTTTCCTTTGTCAGTAAAGATACTGAAAGGTTTCTGCTAGTTAATGGAAACAAAAGCTTCAAGTAATAAAAATTGTTATTTAACTGTCTGAAACATTAATTGGGCGAAAAATTGAAAAAAAGCTTGAAAAAATAAAATAAAATAAGATTAACTTATTAGGCTAGCCGTTCTCTGATGATACTTACAGGAAACCAATAAAAAAAGATTGTCAACTTTAAGATATATTGCCAATCATGGATTCCCTACCAGTGTTTACAACAAAGGAACTAGTCATCTTGATTGGTTGCAACACATTTTCAGTTTTTTTTATGTTTTTTATACTGAAACTAATGAGCAGTTGCTTGCTCGAGGGAAGTTTCTCCCAATGCATAACTAACATCAAAAGTTTCGAATCTCTAATTAGCTACACATTTCAAAAAGAAGGAACTTCCAAGAAAGTTCAATACAAAAAAAAAAAAAAAAAAAAAAAAAAAAAAAAAAAAAAAAAAAAAAAAAAAAAAAAAAGACTGATCAATCGATGAGCGTGCTGAGTTTGAAGTGATTTATAAATCTCAGATGGAGAACGGCATTTGGAATTGCTTCAGCTCATTTTCTAATAGCCTAATTTTAAAGCAAACCGGATGCCAATGATAATAATAATAATAATAATATAATAATAATAATCTGTATTTAAAAGCCAATTAAAGCTATATACAAAAAGACAAATACTAAAGAAAAATTACACTTCATTTGACATCCTTCCCATCAATACAAAATTTCCTACTGCCACAATATAACGGGGAGTCCTAGACCTCATTAACTCACAAAGCAGCCTATCTTCCCCATCCTGGATAATTGATCCCCTTAAATGAGAGTTGCTTACACCGGAGGAGGAAATGGCCCAATCCATAATCATTTTCCCCACATCTCAAGCAACTACACCCGGCCTCGGACCTTCCCTCATTTTCCTTACAACCTTAGCATAAATTGGAAGACAATTTGCTCAAATCTGAATCCAAATCCTCAGCTAATTAATGGGCAATCCCAGCTTGAAATAAAACACCTGACCAAAATTCTCTTTTACTTCTCTATAAAAAGTAAGACTCGGAGATTTGTCCGCAGCTGCTTGCCATAGTTGCACTTCTTGGTCTTCAAGTCTTGCACTAAATTCCTTGAGGAACTTTTCATGATCTTCTGGCCCTTTTCCCTTCTCCCACGAACTTGAAAATCCATTCTCATCTAATATCCTTTTGATTTGCGCTGTCCATGATGTTTTGTTACACTGAAGGAGAAGATCTTCATATGCTGCTCGGGCAAGTCTAGTCTGGGGAAGTTCTAGAAGTCTTAACCAAAATTTGATAATTTGGGTATATCTTTTCAATTTCAGGTTAAATATACCAAGATCACCTTTCAATACTAACGTATGTGTTGTATTGTGTAGGCCAAAAACTCGTTTGTAATATTGAAGTTGAAGGGTTTCTAGTTGCTTTGCCGGCTGATACCCCCATATTTCTGATCCGTAATGCAGGATAGGCATAATTTTAGCCTTAAATATATGTTTGTGGAGGCTTAGTTAACTTATTTCTGATGTTAGTGTGCTTCTGTATATACCAAATAATTCATTTCTTCCCCTCTGTGCCATTGTTGTAATATGACTCGTCCATTTTCCATTTTGACAAAGGATGAAACCTAAGTATTTGGCCTTTTCCACCACTTCCAGCGTTTTTCCATTCAATAAAAATTGTGGTGCTGATTCCAAGGGTTTTTTGCTAAAAATCATGACTTGGGATATCGTGACATTCACCTCTAGTTTCTTCTCTTGCAAATATTTTTCAAGGAGATTCAAGAGAGTTTGTAAATCATTATTTGTCTTTGCCAGTAATATAATGTCGTCTGCAAATAGTAGCACTGACATATTCAGATTTCCCAGTCGGAGAGTAGGTGCCCATCTTTGTAGGAAATAAGTAACAATATCATTAATAGACATAGCAAATAATTTTGGCGAAAGTGTACTTCCTTGGCGCACGCCCTTTTTCGAGAAAAATGGCAGAGATATTCCTTTCCTAACAACTTTCACAAGACTTTTATTCAATGAATAAATAGATGATAGAATGTGTATAAAAGTGATTGGTAGGCCTAGATTTAATAAGACATTCAACAATTAAACACGATCTACACTATCAAATGCTGATTTCAGATCAATTAGGGCCACATATAATTTTCCTTTACCTTTGCAGTGCTTTTCTACAAGAGCATTAATAACAAAAACTCTTATCAGCTGTAGAATAACCTGGTCTGAACCCACCTTGTTCTTCTTGCAAGACTTGTTTCTCTTCAATCTACATTCCCAGCCTTTTATCTATAATTTCTTCTAGGACTTTTCCAGCACTGTTTAGGAGGCTCATTGGTCTATAGTTATTATGTGTAGCAGGATTACCTTTCTTATAAAGTGGGAGAATAAGCGAGGTTTTCCATGTCATTGGCCACTTCCTCTTTGAAATTACTAGGTTAAATAATGAGGCCAAAAAAGGTAAAAGAACAGTTCTAAATGCTTTGAAGATCTTCATAGGAATTCCATCGGGCCTATATTGACAAGGATCACTTAGTGTACTAAGGACAGTGAAATGAAATTTGATTGTTTGAATTAATCAAGTGAAAAGTTACAATCAATTAATCAATTTGTTGCTAAAATATACGAAAGAAACACAATTCATACCTCTGGCGCCACAAAAGGCTCTATGGCTTGTAACGCAACCATAATTATCTTATAAAAATTAGAAAAAATAGGGATTTTGAACAAAAAGACCTCCATATGCAGTTTTTGACAGCAGGTACCATAGTTAAAAACAGCTACGTCAGTTGAAAACCATCGAAATATAAGCTAAAAACATATGGTACCAAGCTTAAGAAGGTATAGCTTTCTTTTAAAAGTATAGCAGTCTTTGAGAATCAAAACAAAGGTTAACTCTTTAAATTTTTACGGACGAAAAGCACTGTCAAATTTAGCTAATTAGTTTGTTTTTTATCTTTACGGTTTAACGTGAAAACACTGTCGAAAATATGATATTGCCCCAATTTTGTTTTAGTTTTTAAATAATAATAATAAAAAAAATTTTAAATTGCGGTTTTCGGGTATGAATACACCTAGGATGGGTCCAGAAGGCAAACAATGTTTTATTGTGATGTTCTGAGTTTTTATAATTTCTATTGTGAATTCAAAGAAGAATTTTACCATGAATAATAGAATCTTTCTCCCGAATCAGAATCTACAAAAATTACATCCATAATTTTTACCTAGATCATTTTAGTATAAATAAAATCATTGATTGATTAGATTTTATACAAATTTTTTAAACTGAAGAGGAAAAATCCGGGCAACACGCGAGAAAGACCGCATCGATAAAATAAAAGTTCAAAAAAGAGATAAAATCCTTTTTTAATAGACAGTGTACAGAAAATTCACAAAAAATACCAGATATTTCGGTCACATATACAGTGACCGTCATCAGTAGTAAAACTGTTTTGCTACTGATGACGGTCACTGTATACGTGACCGAAATATCTGGTATTTTTTGTGAATTTTCTATACACTGTATATTAAAAAGGATTGTATCCCTATTTCGAACTTGTATTTTATCGTCATGGAAAGGCAGTGTGGTCTACGAAATTATCTACGTCAAAGACCGCATCGAAAGATGCTATATGAAAAACAGGTTTTCGCTGCCTAGTGAGGTATTGCTCACTCCGTGACAAAGATTTAAACTTTAGTTTTTTGGAGTTGAAGGTACAAAAAAAAGGTACCTAGGTTAGGTTAGGTTACGCATTTAATATATGCTTTACTTCACCCCCCCCCCTAATGTGCAAATATGTAGACCAAATATTTTCATCCTATTTTGTTTTATTTCATTAGCATTAACGAAACATCATTTATTGTGTGTTTACTGGATTCTAAACAAATACTCACTTTTCTATTAATAGACCCTCCCCGCAAAAGTATAATGTGTATTTACAACCTATGAGGTTAAGAGGATAGAGAGCCTCCTCAGCCATTGATGGCGCATAAGGCATCAAATCGACGTTTCAGTTGCTGGGTCTTTTTTTTTTAAAGGAACATGTAGCAAGCCTGTCGCCCAGCCTTGCGGCAGCAGGAATTGAACCCATGTCCCATAATGCCAAACGGCGAATCAATCACTGTACTATCACAGGCTGAACGGGTTGAGACAGTTAGCAAAATTCTTACAAATAAAAGAATAACAAAAATATAAAAATATTAGTTCCCCAAACCAAGAAAATACAATCATGTGTAAAAATGTCAGCTACTTGCGTATCATGATCAATCACTGACCAGGATATTCTACAAGCAGATTTTTATATAGCGTTATTTGTCTATACCAACCACAATATGATGCAAGTAAGTATTACACGATAACGCATTGATGTAAAAATTGAGTAGACTAGGAATGGAACGGTGACACTATAGAGATGCTGACACGCTAACTCATATAGCTACGCCTAACTGTATTCACCAAATGGAATCTCAATAGGTTATGTAGATTATTTTGTTCATGAAAAATTGGAAACCGTAAATTGAGTGTCTAAACTGAAATAGGAAAAAAGAAAAATCTAAGGGAATTGCTTAGTTGAACAAATGTAATTTTCTTTTCTTTTTTCATTTGGCAAGATGCATGTGCTCACAAGAAATTCAAAATTGTGGAGTCGGAGCGTTTTAATTGAAAAAAAAAAAAACATAAAATGTTCCGTAAAAACAAAATCCACCAGCAGCAACATATGATCGTGCCAAAAACTAAAGGGCGTATCTTAGAGCTTAAAAGTCTTAAAGGAGTGTTGTCACTGGAAAACTTGACAAAATCTAGTTTAGCAAGTTTTGATAGCTCCGAAACTTGTTGAGTTAGGGGGTACGGTTCTATTAGCTCGAAGCCACGCAGCAAAGATGATAAAACAAAATAGTCAAACATGTTATTTCAACGGAGATTTCCTATGCCGAGGATTGCAAACAGTGGTTTCTCGAACAGTACCAGTTAGGGAACAAAACTTTCACGAATATATCTACGGTCCAAAGAAGAGCATGAGAGGGTATTTCAAGTACCTACGTCCACTTTTCCCCCTTCCATAGGGATTTAACGCACAACTGGGGCTCTGGAAAAGTAAACATGTTAAAGAATCAATTCTTCCTTGGTACTTATCCCTTATAGCCACCACACTCAAGTTCTTGGTCTGACAGAACCGGTTTCTTTCTGTATTTCAGTATGTACTCGGTGATAATCAGCTTTGCGTGAGAGAGTGTATGTACACTACAATGTAGGTATATTTTAATTAAATATTTTAGTTGGTATTTTGGTTAGGATAGGTTAGAAACCGTTTAATATAATGCGTTCTGGGGGGAGGAGTCTGATTTCCATATTTCTCTGTTATAGTTCCCATAATTTTGTTACTAAAGTATTTTATTTTCATCACACCTAAGTATATTTCATGGTGTGGTTGCTACACCACATGAGTGTGGCAGCTATAAGAGACTAAGTACCCTTACTACTACTACTACTAACAACCCACCGCAGCACCAAGCCGCCTGAGGCCAACACAGCTACGCACACTCCTCCTCCACCCCAATCTATTCAAACCCTCCCTTTTTACACCCAACCACGAAGTTCCTATTTCCTTTAAATCTTTCTTTATGACGTCCTCCCACCCCAGACGGGGACGACCTGCTTTCCGTTTACCTTATACTATAATACAAATACTATGCTATATACTATAATACTTTATGCTATAGTATAAAGTACCCTTACTTTATACTATAATACAAAATTGTAGTTAACACATTTTGAAGCTGCTTCCACTATACTTAACCACCCCCACCCCCTACGTCTAAATATATAGCGCATATATATTTCCCATCTGTTTTTTCGTTTCTTGACTCGGGTAGTGTTGATTCAATTTACGGGTATATGGGATAATACAAGAGTGATGCGTGGCAAAATGCATGGGAAATATACAATTTTGGCTATATATCTGCACATTAGAGGGGTGAGGGTTAAATTATAGTAAAAGCGGCTTCAAAATGTGTTAACAACAATATTTCTGCTTCTGAAGTAGGAATTTCTTAAAATGTTTCCTACTCAAGAGCCCTAATTGTGCGTTAATACCCTTCATAGTGCTGGCCTTTTACGAACTGGAATATTTTAAGCTAGGATAGTTTTGTTATGCTTCTTGTTTATGCTATTTGATAACCTTTAGTGGAAAAAAAGAAAACAAAAGCTGTAGAACTACTGACAATTTTGCAAACTTGAAACCTTAAAAGTTGTTTATCGATACAACTACTTTGCAGGGAATGCATTATAAAATGGCAAGACTAAATTACCTATAATAACTGTCCTTTTTGTTTGGACTGCATATATATTGTGAGACGAATCATCGCAACTCAGTGTGTCCCCAGAAACCGTGAAATAACTTTAAACAATTTTAAACTGACTGTCTATCTCAAAATTCTCGCTCGACAGTATTTTGGCCCTTCTTGTGCCAAAATCCTTCCCACAAAATGAACAAAACCGGGGCTCTTTGCAGGTGCAGAATTTTTGTGTTCAGCCCTGTTGAATTTGACCGTGGAATTTTCATCAAAATCGAACTTCTTTTTGGGGTAGTCTCCCTATTTGACTAGAATTAGGCTGTTTACTTATGCAAGTAACATGTGACAGGTTGCTTTGAACTTAATAAATTTTGTCTATTTGAATTCGGTATATAAAGTAAGTTTACTATATTTTGTCACCCTTTTTAAGATCGAATCCCAAAAAGTAACTACAATCGGACCAGCACCCATAATGACAAGGGAGTATTCAATGTTTTGCGAAGACACGCTTACTATAGTCCCAAGGTTTATAGGGAAATATGCCTCCGACAGTTCCTCCATGCATCCGATACCGATGTAATCAACCCTAATGTTGTGCACGAAACTTGTTCATTTCCCATAGGTATTTTCGGGCCACAATTTCTAATTGTCCTCTGAGCCACGGAAAAATTTGAACAAATAGGGCGACAGTTTTTTCTCCCTCTTAAAAAGTCATCAAGTCAACAGTTTTGCGCCTATCACTTTTGAAAAAAACTTGTTTGGTAGCACTTCCTTAAAGTAGTAGTTTTCACTATAGCCCTCGGATATGGGCAACAATCCCAAATTCCAAATAAATTCCACAACAAGAAGCGATACGTGAATTTTTACGGCGAATATTAGAGTAAATAATTACAGAACTTACCTAAATCACCAAGATCAAATTTTTCGAGGAAAGGATCAGCAACTGGCAGCTAAAAAATGAAGGAAAGATAAACATGACGCTAGAAGGCAACCTAAAAACCGAAACTGAAAAATAGAATTTTGACAGCGATTGGGAAATCCAAAAATTTTATGTTGATTCCAAATATGTAAAATTCATTAAGTTTAAGGTTACCCATCAAAAGCAACGAGCTTGAGAAACCTGGCCTTATTTTGAAAAAGGGAAAACACCCCCCAAAAAGTCCAGCAATCTTAATGAAAATCACATCATAAGATTCAGCTTACCAGAAAATCCTACAGTAGAGGTTTCGAGCACCTATCTAAAAAAATTGGGATTTTTTTTATTTTTTTTTACCAAAAGAAAGATCTTAGATGGATGTTTATTTGTTGTTTTTTCTTTCCCCAGGAATGATCGTATACAACTAACGGTCCTAGAAGATCAGGGGAGGGATAATTCCAACGGGAACTAAAAGTTCTACTGCCTTTTTTAAGTGAACTAAAATATTGGAGGGCAGCTAGCCCCCCCACCTTTTTATTCAAACACACCCGATCAAAATTTTGACATAGCAATTTGGTTCAGCATAGTTAAAACGTCTGATAACCTTGCCTCTGGGGATGATATGATTCCCCCCAGATCCCCTGGAGAAAGGGCTGTAAGTTATCCAGTTTGCCCCCTGTTTAAAATAGTATTTATGATTGGTAAATATACAGAAATTTTCTGTGGGGGGATCTTTTATGGGTACAATTTTCTGTGGGGAGTAAACTTTCTGGGGGGGATTCAAATTTCAAAATTTTTCACGGAAGGGTGGCTTCCCGGTATAATTTGAAAAACGATCAGTAATGAAATAAAAGACCAAGTTTTTTTTCAAACGATAGTAAGGATCAATATTATAAGTAAAAACGAAGAAAATTGTTAAATATATGAGGAGAGCTTCTCCCTCCTCTAATCGTCACTCATTATGCTAAACTTTTCAGTGCTTTAAAAAAGCTTTTTATGCCGATTCAACGGCCCTTGTGTTTCGGCAGTCGTTCTTAGAGAATTGGCACAAAAGACAAACTTTTGCGCTAAGAGCGAGGGATTGAGGAGGGGGAAGCCCTCCTCATATACGGAATAAATTGTGTTCGATTTAAATTTTAATATTGCTCCTTACTTTCAGTTGCTAAAACTTTTTTTTTTTAAATTTAATCTCCTTTTAAAAATCTTGAGTAGTAGAAAGTAAAATTGAAAATCGTCATGAAAAGATAATATTGGATTCTGATTTTTCTATGAAAAAATTAAAGGTTATTTGGATTAATTTAATAATTTACTAGCCCGAAGTCACGAGCAGATGGGAGACATCGTAAAACATAAGACAAATATCTATTGCGATTGAAAAGGTAAAAGAACTTGAGAAAATCATTTTAGCAAACAAAACACAAAAGTTCCGACTACATAGCAAAACTACTGCTTTTATGGTCGCAGAGCAGTCTAAGTAGCTGTGGCGTTTTATTACTTGGTTAACCGACTTGCATTTGTTGTACCTTACCTTTCTTTTTCTTTTTTTTTTTACAAGTATAGCATTAAAAAGCTTAGTTTTCTTGATCAAATTGTCAAGCAAGATACAAATTTTAAACGTGCAAAATTTACCTAAGATACTATAAAGTCGGCTTAAGGATGTCTCAGTAAAAAAAAAAAAAAAATTCTGTGCTGTATTAGGTTGTGCTTTCCTACAGATACTGAACATTATATTAAATGTTGACTTCGCTGGCTTTTCAAAATAAAGTGTAAACACACCAGAAACGAGAGAGTCGAGCATGTCAGGATTTCCTTAAGCTAAATTTATACTATAATTACGGGAATGAAAAAGTAAAAAGGACACAATTGTTCGGCGGCTTGCCTTAAAGCCATTTGTGCTAGTCAGTGGCGATGGGGGCTATTTTATTGATTATTACTTAACTAAGAATAAAAACAGATACAAGGTAGCTTTTGAGAAATTAATACTGATTCTGATTATTTGTGTTTTCTTTAATAAACTATTAAATCTATGATAACACACAAAAAACTTTTAAATCTGACATTTTACCTTGACTTTGAGCAATACCTGCATATTTTAAGTTTGACCCAAGTTTGAAAAGACCAACTTTTTTTTCAAAGTAATTTCTGTACATTATGTCTTTATTTGATTAGAAACATGCAGGAACATCTAAGCAAAGAAAATATTCAAACAAGTAAATAGAAAAATATATCAAAGTGCCGCCCATCAATGTTTATCAAACGCTGTACATAGAAAGCTAGTCACACAATTGTTGCAGGTTTTCTTTTTCTTTAATAATAAAATTATTGGCGCTGTAAACTTTTCTGTAGAATTGAAAACTTACTGGTAGCTTTTTATATTAAACCATTTTTTTCTAAACAACTGCTCGGTATGATCCAATCTGCCTTGACTTTTTAGAGTCCCTGCACAAACTCAGAGTAGGGCTAAAAAGAGGAGGGGCTATACATCCCTAGATTAAGGGGCCAAAGAGGCAAAATTCTACGCAAACTTCTTCACAGTTTTGAAGCCTGGCAAGTAAAATAACTAGGCGCATCTCGATTAGTCTAAGAAATAATTAGACTCTGTCATAATGACTGTCACTCACCACAATCAAATATCTTGCGACAGAAAGCCGATGAACTCGAAATGTACTTACGTATGAGCACTTGCTCAAGCTTCTGAATTTAATTTTTATCCAAACAGGTATATAGACGAAACAAATATGGTGCAATTAATAACCACTCTGCATTTCTGTATTATCAGCAATGGGTAGTTGGAATAAGTTTGATCATTTAAGGGTAAAATATACAAATATTGAATTACCTGTAAAAACGTAAAGGTACTTGCGTGCTACAGCGACCACACCAAAGAATTGAAGTTAGGCTAATCCTAGTGAAATATACCAAAATAAGACGAAAACATAATACTTTAGTAAAAAAAATTATTGAAAATACAAAAGAGAATTATGGAAAACAGGCCGCCTAGAACGTATTACATTAAACACCTAACCTAACCACCTCTATATATTGAATATTTAATTAAAATATACCTGCATTTTTACCTTTTATCTTGCTCAGGCTAAGCTGATTATCTCTGAGTGGGCACAGAAAACCGGTTTCATTACAGATCAAGAACAAAGTGTGGTCGCTATGTAAGCACGAAAGTAAATATTTATTATCAGCAGAGGAAAAGCAAAAATAAGTAAATTCGGTCACTTATGTTCTATATCAGCGGTTCCCAACCTTTTCCAAATCGCGCATCCCTTAGAAAATATTTTCATAGTGGAGTACTTCCTAACCACGTAGAACTAATAGCCACCCATAACACTTTTCAAGAAATTAATTTTATTTTCATCGTCATCTTCATCAGTTTTCATGAAAACTGAGAATATACATAATAAGTGATAAAATAAAAAAATAACTGAGTATATTACGAACACAACCTCCGTGGCAACCTTGCCAAGATTTAATTCCACCATTACTGATATGTTTTCGAGTACCCACTCACCGGCTTCTGCGTATCCCTGAGGGTACGCCTACTTAAACTGAACTTATTGTTGTGTAGTGTAGTTATTTAAATGTCTCAAAACCAGTTAAAACAAATTCCTCTTTAAAAACAAGAGTACAAACAATCCCTAAAATCAGGACGAAGAAGTTCGAAAACACTCACCCCTCTTGAGTCTCTAAAAAGTATAGCCATATGATGCGGGTCCATATCTCCTTTTTGATGTGACGGTACGGAGTGGAGACCAAGTCCTGGGCCTAAGGAACCACGTCTTTTGTCCTGATCATTTGATAATCGTCGCATTAACGCACCTGAGATAGGAATAAGTATACACAAATTATACAAGAGAAATTCTTTGATCTTATTTATTCATCACGCCGCTGTCACGCCTAAAGGTCGTATCTGACATTTTCAGACTTTTGAGATAATTGTAAAAAAGCGTTTGCTAATGTGTTTTCTGTGGGATGATCAGTAGAGCAATGTAAAACAGGAATATCAAAGTGTGATTGAACACACATTGCCCTGCTGAACCTCCCACTGAGAACAGCTTAGCAAACGGTTTTCGGCAATTATCACACAAGTGTTAACATGTTAGATACGACATTCAGGGACGACAGCGAGAACAAGACACAGATATTATCAACGGTTCAGGATCTTCATCCACTCCATGGTGGACGAAATATCCTTTCATAAACCTTTCAACAGTTTAACTAGATCCACAGAAGTAAATTCTCCTTTTTGAGCATTCAAATATATCTTTCCTATCCAGAATAGTTAGTAAGCTAACTACTACTACTAAAAACTCACCGCAGCACCAAGCCGCCTGAGGCCAAAACAGCTACGCACGATCCTCCTCCATCCCAATCTATTCAAAGTCTCCATTTTTACACCCTCCCACGAAGTTCCCATTTCCTTTAAATCTTTCTTTATGACGTCCTCCCACACCAGACGAGGACGACCTGCTTTCCGTTTAGCCCTAGACGGTTGGCCGAAAAGAACAATCTTCGGCAATCTGTCATCCTTCATCCGCACAACGTGCCCTAGCCACATTCAACCTTTCTTTCATTATAGCCCTAGAGAGCGGTATTGAACCACATTTTTCGTACAGCCTATTGTTTGAAATACGGTCAGTCAGCCGGGTACCCAGAACAATCCTTAAGCAATTTCTCTGGAAAACATCTAGCAAATCTTCATCCGCTTAAAGGTTCCTTTACATGGAATTTTGGCTTTCCGTTCTTCCCTTCACACTGGATTCCATAAGCCTTCCGTAAAGCTCATAACCCTCTGTAAGACCTTACGTTAATGTATCTGTAAGTCAAAACGCAATGCTAGAGCTCTGACGGAAGAAGTTCAAAATATTTCAACTTCTTACATTTACGTTTAAGCAAAATGGAACTAAAATGAAAAATTATTTGACTTTGTAGAAGCTAGAAAATGTTATGTAGCTCAAAGGACCCTGTTTTCAAGGACAAGTAGTTTAAACTAAATTCTTTGGAAAGTCTGAGCCAAGTTTTTCATCAGCAGGAAAGAATGTAGTAAGTATAGACTGTCTTGATTTGTAGGCCTAGACTAGGATAGGCTATGCTTCGATAAATATTGCTAGTTTTTTCAATTCGATTTGGGTTTGAGGTTAAAATAAAACCTGCTGTGGTACAGTTAATCATTTAAAATGGTATTTAGGAGATTAGTTTTGCAACTTAACTCAAGATTTAAAAGGTGCTTTATGAGGTTGAAGCAAGAATAGGATCTAACCTACTTTGGTACATTTAAATAGATAGTTTGATCTAGTTTCACAGCATCCTCTCGAATGAAAAAGATTTAGGATCATTGAGAAAAATAAAGACTAAGTTAATTTCTTTGGCAATGTAGTAGTTTTATAAAGGCTACCTTAGGGATATACCCAGGACCATTAAGGGAAGATAAGGTGAACGATGCATGAAAAGAACATAAAATAAGGAAACTAATGATAATTTTTTTTTTATTAAGACATTTTCTCCTATGAAGCTGCTGATCTATTATGCTAGCTTGCATTGTACTGTCATTTCCCATGATTGGGTTCAGTATGGGCTATTTAAGGCTATTTGTTTTTTCTTAAAATGATGAAATTGTACAATATGACCTAAGTTTTGATTGGAAATAAGTGCAAAAATATTACAAGCAAAAATAATCTGCAAAGTTCTGTTTATAGCATTGGCAATAGGCTATATATTTTAAATTATTATTTTACAACAACACTTTATTTACATTTCCAACATGTGAAACTTATATTTAGGAATAATTTTAATTTAAGAAGGGACTTAACTTTTTTAAGGGAATTCACAACAGACAGCATATTCACAGTAGGCTACAGCATTTTTGTCTGTGGTGTCTAAATATATTTATATGGATTTGTTGACAGAGAAGGATATATCAACTACCTAACATTAGTAAGAATTTAAATAAAGGATAAAACCATTTAGTACAAAGATCTGAATGACACAGTTACATTATCTTTATTATCAACAAAGTTTTCAGATTAAAGGAGGATAGAGTATATTCCCCCTATCCCCTATTTATTCACAGATATGCTGAGCAAAGCAGTAGCTTTTTTCTCTATCCTTGCTTTGTTCTGTTGTTGGCATATATATTATTATTACAGTATAACTTTATTATTACAGTATAACTATATATTATTATTACAGTATAACTATTATTACAGTATAACTATATTATTAACAGTATAAATTATACTGTTGGCATAATTTTTGTGTTTAGTACCGTGAAGAAATTGATAAAAGTTTGTTTGGTAAAGCATGCAGGACCTATTAAAATGTGTACCTTTATGTCACAGAGCCTAAAATAAATGTGGATATCCTCATATGTACTTTTTTCCCTTTTATGTTTAGAAACTCAATTAATAAAACTAAAATTACTTGTATTTTTTTTTTCATAATCATAGACGTTTATTGTGACTCAATCCAATTTCATGCCTGATTAAAACTTGTTTCAGGCAATTTGTTTCAGGCGATTGCAAAAACGTATAATAACTAAAAACAAATTTACAACAATTTACAAATCTTTTACCAAACAGAGTGCTAAAGAAACAAAAACAGAAAGATATGTCTTGCTCTTATCAAAAAAAATGTTGCTACAAGCACTTTAACTCAGTATCAATCAATAGTATGATATAAGAAGAGGTACAAGTTTTGAGTTTTTCAAGTGACTACAAATGTAGCCTAAATGGATTTAAAGAATCTTTCTTTCATATTTCACCACCCTCTTTGTCTACTAAAGATTGTTTGTAAGCTACCCCAGAAGGGCTTGCTTTAACTATCTTTGGGGAGTTGATATAAAACTAATTAAAGAATTAATTTTGGTCATTAGATCTATGTTATGTGTAATCTTTAAGAACTTTGTCTGGAAGGAAGCAAAATGTCATAGAAAAATTTGTCATATGACAGTTTGTCATATGAACTATATGTCATGTGTCATATAGTTGAACTATATGTCATATGTCAAATGTCATAGAACTTTGAAAAAAAAGGAAAGAAAAGAGAATAGTAAATACAATGTCATTTCCCCAAACACCTGTGTGTGGATATTGTCTTCAAGTAAAAGTTGATTTTGACTAACTTTAGTTGGACCCAAAGCAAGCTTAAAATTTAATCTTCCATTCATGAAGAAGTGGCAAACACAACAAATTGTGCTGTATTTTAAAGCTTCTAATCAGGACACTGAATGTGCATGTTTTTTTTTTGGCCCATGACCAACAGGTTTTAAGTGACACTCAGCTTTGATAAACAAATGAAAATATAGTAGAGTCTATTGAGTATTTATGCATTGAAGTATTGTAGTAGCAAAGAAAGGATATTAATTCAGTTGGTACAATAACAAATTTTTTTGTAATTGGGTGTAGGCAAAGTACCTGTTTCAATAAATTCAATTTAAGGCACAGTAAATTTTCCTTCTTTTCTAAGTGATTCTTGACTTTCTATAGTCCAGAAATTTCTTTTTTTGTTGCTCCATAGGATTAATCAGCTATGAAGTTCTTGCTATTGAGGACAAGAATTAACTAAATTCCTCAATATTTTTTATAAAATAATCTGTAATAAAAATTGGGCTATAAAATGAGTATGTTTTAAGTTTAAAAATTGAAAAATTTAGTTATAATTGTTGTTTTTTCTAGCTAATGAGTTTATGAAAAGATGGGGAAACTTGAGAACTTGAGAGACCACTATGTCCACCTAAAGAAAAAAGGAGCATTAAATTATATGAAAAAAATGGCTAGTAGGTCTAAAAAAACAAATATTCCAGCAAATAAAATACTAGCACCCGAATAAAAACATGATATGAGAAAATAGTTTTGACATTTCTATGGCTTTGTTTTGAAATGTAGTAACTGGTTTTAGATTTTCTTTAAAACAAAATCTAATAGTTATAATTAGGTATCTTAATTCTATGGGAGATGGTAAAAAACAAGGTAAAGAAACGCTTTTTAACATAAAGTTATTAAAAATGTGTAAAAGACATGCCTTCTATGAAACTGTAACTAAAGAGAAAACAGTCGGAAATTTAGAAACAGCCATGCAGTGTCCTTTCCCTTTGCGAGTGTTCACTTCCAGAAGTTTAACATTGGATTGGGATAACCACAGGGATGACTAAAGAGCAAACTACAGCCCATACTAACCAAAAGTTAAAAAACTCGTTTAGAAAAAAAACTACCTAGTGAAAAAAAAATGCCATCTGACACTGATTCAGGAATGGTAACTATTATTTCGGTTCGTTTTAAAAGTAAAAGCTACTTTCGAAAAGAAATCTATGGTGATTTAAAAAAAGTATGAAATCCCTCTAAAATGGCGTCAGGTCAAAATGAAAAGGGTACCATTGGAATCAGTATGGTTGAAAACCTACAGTAGGGAAATTACAGCCCCCCTCCTTGAACAACGAGGAAAATGACATTTTTGCATGGGTAACACTGAAAATCAACGTTGCAGTGTAAAGGGAAGACTTTCGATGTGAAGGAACATAAACGTAAGACCCGTAACATGAAACGTAACAACCTTAGGACTAAACATAACGTAAAGTCTTACGTTTTCAATGTGAAGGAACCTTAACTCACGTCATAATTTAGTAAAGAACAGCTTTTAAACAACTATTGCCAATGCATGGGGTTAACGCAAATAAAAATAAAAACGATATTGAAACCAATACACAACGCAATATTTAAATAGGTTCTTCCTAAAATGCTCCGGCAAACACGTTCCATACAAAGTCCCTCAGAAAAAAAAAAGTTTGGGCAATACTCTACTGATGTAAAATTTTCGATAATTCATGATTTATAGATCTGAGGACTCACATTTAAAGAGTGTATAAATTTTCTAAAGTACAGAGAGTGCACAAATACACATTTTGTTTCCATAGTTGACCAGTTGTATAGGCCGGTATAGGCTACCAGCTCATAGCAGTAAGGGTGTTTAAGTGTTATAGCGACCACACCAAAGAAGTGAAATATACCAAAATATGACGAAAATATATTACTTTAGTAACAAACTTATGGAAACTACAACAGAGAATTATGGAAAGCAGGCCGCCCAGAACGCATTATATTAAATACTAAACCTAACTTACCCACCTCTATATATTAAATATCTAATTAAAATATACCTGCATAGTACTTTAACTTGCCCAGGCTAAGCTGATTATCTCCGTGTGGATACAGAAAACCAGTTTCTTTACAGATCAAGAACAAAGTGTGGTCGCTATAACACGTAAGTACCGCAGTAAGTGTTAATTTTAATAAACCAGAACCCCACAGACGATTTTTTCATATGCCATCCTCCAAAATCTAATATTATTTGTTTCAGTTACCACAGACTGCAAAGTGGCTTGCACCTTAGTATGACAATATAAAACTATACTTTTTGTTATCTTGGAATACGACTGGTAGGCAAAACGAGACTTTCAGGGATAGATCCAGATACAAAATTATGCCCTGGGACGCTTTCTCGAGGCAACTGCCTCCACCCTTCCCTTTCCAGAGATGACTGATCTTTCATGAATTAGGACAACTTTTGTATTATGAAAACAACACTTTCAGAAATTATATCAACCGTTCAAATGAGGTTCCAAAGAGTAAGTTTTGACCATCGTACCTTTGCTAAATCCTGATTATAATGTCTTAAAAGAATTTATAAAAAAAAAGCGTCTTAAATTTGAAAAAAAAAACACCATAACATGGCTTAAAACCCAGTTCAGTCATTTGAATTCCTTATTCATAGTCAAAAGAAGTAGACTCAAACCAAAAATAAAGAAAAAAATCGTTTTTGTCAAAGTCAAGACAGGTCTACCAATCTTTAATCCAATGCTCTAGGCCTTATGAATAGGGAAGAAGCAGAGATAAGAGCTTTCTAAGACATTCTCAGGACATTTATACTCTGAATTCAGACCTGAAAGTAGGCTAACTATACTAGTTTCAAAGACAGCAAAAAGCCCAACATCTAGAATTTATTCAATCTTTTTTTTTTTTTTTTTTTTTTTTAGCAAAATGGCTTATATATTCATCCTATTTTATTTCATTAGCATTAACCAAATTTGACTTCTTTCGTGGGTACCGTACACTGCATAAGTACCCATACTTTAGTCTATAGATCCATCCCTGGAAGTTCCATTTTCCTAACCTAACCCCTTTCCAAGATAGCAAAAAGCAGCTAAACTAGAATTTTACCTTATAAAAAAAGATAGTTATACGATACTGTTTGAACTAACCATATAAAATAAGCCAAATAGCCTATTCAGAAACCGAAACTACCTTTTACAGAAGGTTGAATGAGCCCAGGATCACGAGAGCATGTCCCTGAACTTTCAACGTGAAATTCAATAATATCCATGGATTTATTCCTTTGTTCAATTAAACTAACCGCACATTCTGTTGGCTTAGAAGCACAACCAGATCGTTCAAAATCCGAATATAACTTTACAACTTCTGCTTTCTGAGCAGGAAGACTCAATCGTCTGACATATTTAGTTCTTTCAGTTTTTGTCGGGGTAATGTCAACAGACTGTCGCCTGAACCCAGGCCAAACTTTCGATTTCGGGAAACGCAAGGAAGTATCTGATTCAACCGAACCTCTTTTGGAATCATTCTTGATAGATGGGTCAAAGTCAACTGAAAAACTTGAATACCCCAACAGAAGTGGAATCTGTGCGGATTTTTCAACGTGACGAAAACGTTGCTTATTTTGGCTTTCATCCAATGAGTAGTTACTGAATGCTGCTTCGCTCTTCCGGCTGTCTTCTTGAGAATAGTGGACACCCATAATAGCAGGGAATGTCGGTCACATAGTGCAAGCTAAATGCAAAGAATATTTTCTTTACCATAAACCAGTTATTGTGCACTTACAGCCTAGATGCCAAATATCTTTTACGATTGTAGTCCTCCACTTGTCTTTCAAATTAAAAATGTTCGATAAGCATCAAACAGTTGAAAACAAAATTGATTCCAAAGTTTATTTAACAAAAGGCATCTTTAGAGAAAAGTAGTGACTGAGCACAGGAGTCATAAACATTCACTCAAAACCGAACGGCATTAGACCAGAGACGTTTTTTGGGTATTAAGTAGCCAAAATTCCTCTTCTAGTTCAAGTTAGGCCTAAAAGGTTATCACTTCAGTCGTTCAAAACAAAAATTATCAAGTTCGTTCCATATATTGAAACAAAATATGGTAAGTAAAAAATCGGCAAAGATTTTAGCACAAAGGGCGGCTCACTAATCCGCGTCCAAATCGAATAAACTAATTCTGAAAGCACCAGAATCAATACAGGAAAACAAGATGTATGCGATCCATTTATCACAATCAATGAATCACTACATTTCAGCTAATAAGGAGCAGAAATCCCTGGAATTATGCAAATGCCTATCAAAACCAGGATCTTTTTTGCAATAACTAAACACATTCCTTTCTTGTCACAGTTAGGCGTTACTTTTAAGAAAGCAATACCCATGATTAACTTTCTATATCGTCTGAACCTTTCAGCTTTTTCAAGAAACTACCAAGGCCTACAAACGTCTCAGATGAACAATAATGTCGTGTCTTAGCGTAACTTAAACAAATTTTCATGCAAGGTAAAAGTACAAAGGCATGATAAGGGGAAAATATCCCAATAAGTCAAACTCAGACATGTCTAGTAATGCTATATAAGATACTAATTAATGTCAAATAAAATAACAGCAGATTAAATTATCTTAAATGATATTCACCAAATTAGAGTAAAAATAACTAACAAGACACGTGCGCAGAATTCTGTTTCGGAGAGGGGACCAATTAGTCAAACTAACAAAACAGGACAAATCATATCGAAATTACCCTATACGAAAATAGTTACTCAATTTGAGTTTAATGATAATGCCAAGTCTGTTATAGGAATTTTCCAACCAATTAAAAAATTATTATATTTCTAAATTTAATATGAAGAAGTTCCCCATCCCAATTTCAGAAAAAGACAACTTGGAAAAATTGTGCTTCCATTTTTGGAATCAGAAGACGATATTAATAAAGAAAGGGTAGTAGTTTTATCTCTAACAACATCCCAGATGACTGGGCTGGCGGCATTATTAATACAAAAATGATACGTAAGCAAATGGCCAGTAATAAAAAGAAGAGTTATGCGACACAGTTATAGGACTTTATTGTTTTAAAAACTGAGTTGTGAGAAAGAGTCAAACTTTAGCATAAAGAGCGAGGCGTTGAGGAGGGGACAGCCCCTTTCATATACGGAATAATTTCTGTTCATTTTAAGTTTTAATGTCGCTCCTTACTTTTTGTTAAAAAAAACTTGTTTCTTTTTTATTTAATTTCTGAACGTTTTTGAATTAATGCAGGTTTTGTTTTTTGCTCAACGTACATGAATAATTAAAACGAAATCTGCATACTTTCAGTTAAAAAAAACCTGCTTTTTTATTTAATTTTTGAACGTTTTTGAATTAATGCAGGTTTTGATTTTGGCTCACCGTAAATGAAATATAAAAACAAAATTTGCATATTAATTTTACTCTTATTTGGTTAAATGGCTTTCTCGAAACTTGTTTAATTTTATTTATGAACGTTTTTATTAGTAATAAATATATGTAACTTACGAATCAACTAACGCAACAAACTTCTATATTCATAGATTTTTAATACGTATATTAGGGGGTTCGCCCCCTAGTCAATACCTCGCTCTTTACGCTAAAGTTCAATTTTTTTTTCCAATTCTTTAAGAATGACCCCTTAATCTCAAAGGCTGTTAATTAAAATATATAGCTTTTATGATAGTACTAAAAAAAAATTAGTGTAAAGAGCAAGGTATTGACTAGGGGGCGAACCCAATCATATACGTAATAGTTTCTGTTCGTTTTAAGTTTTGATGTGGAAAAGTTTTCAGTTGAGAAGTTTTTCAGTTGAAAACTTGTTTTTTTATTTAATTAAATAAAAAAAAGTTTTTTTAAACAGAAAATAAGGAGCGACATTAAAACTTAAAATGAACAGAAATTATTCCGTATATGAAAGGGGCTGTGCCCTCGTCAATACCTCGCTCTTTACGCTAAAGTTTTTTTTATTGTTTTAAAAAATAAAGTTGTGTGACAGATTCAAACTCTAGCGTAAAGAGCGAAGTATTGAGGAGGGGACAGCCCCTTTCATATACGGAATAATTTCTGTTCGTTATAAGTTTTAATGTCGCTCCTTACTTTCAGTTAAAAAAAAACTTGTTTTTTTTTATTTAATTTCTGAACGTTTTTGAATTAATGCAGCTTTGATTTGGCCCACCGTATATTAATAAATAAAACGAAATTTGAATATTAATTCTACTTTTTTGTTTACTTTTTTGGCTAAATGGCTTTCTTAAAATTTTGTTCTGACGTAACTTACGAATTAACTTACGTAAAGAACTTCTATATTCGTATGTTTTATTACGTATATTAGGGAGTTTGCCCCCTAGTCGATACCTTTCTCTTTACGCTAAAGTTCGGGTTTTGTTCGAATCACAAACCCCTGAATCACAAAGGCCGGTTAATTAGAATAGATAGCTCTTTTGAAACTACTAAAAAAAACTTTAGCGAAAAGGGTGAGGTATTGACTAGGGGGAGAACCCCCCTCATATACGTAATAATTTCTGTTTGTTTTAAGTTTTAATGTTGCTACTTACTTTCAGTTGAAAAAACTAGTTTTTTTTATTTAATTTCTGATCATTTTTTAAATAATGCTGGGAAATCCGGCGCCCCTTCATAGAAATGTCCCTTCCCCCAAGGAAACATCCTCCATGGAAGGATCCTCCCCCGTAATCACCTCCTCCAACACCCCCCCCCCCATCACAAAAAAAATCCCTCCTGAAACGTCTTTATACTTCCCATTAACCAATACTATATGTAAACAATGGGCAAAGTTCATAACTTCCAGCCCTTCCCTTGGGAGCTGTGGGGGATTAGGTCATCCTCAGACATATTAATTAGATTTTCGACTATGCTGAACAAAATGGCTATCTCAAAATTTTGATTGGGTTATTTTGGGGAAAAAATGAGCGTAGGAGGGGGCCAAGTTGCCCTCCAGTTTTTTTGGTCACTTAAAAAGGACACTAGAACTTTTAATTTCCTTTAAAATGAGCCCTCTTACGATATTCTAGGACTACTGGATCCATACGATCACCCCTGAAAAAAAAAAAAAAAAAAAAAAAAAACAGACACACACATCCGTGATCTATAATTCTGACAAAAAATTCCACATTTTTGCAGATAGGAGCTTGAAACTTCCGCAGTGGGGTTTTCTGATACGCTGAATCCGATGGTGCGATTTTCATTAAAGTTCTATGACTTTTTGAGGGTGTTTCCCCCTTTTTTCGAAAATAAGGCAAATTTTCTCAGGCGTGTAACTTTTGATGGGTAAAACTAAACTTAATGAAACTTATATATTTGAAATCAGCATAAAAATCTGATTATATTTATGTATCTATGGGTATCAAATTCCGGTTTTTAGAGCTTCAGTTACTATTGAGCCGGGTCGCTCCTTACTTACAGTTCGTTACCACGAACTGTTTGATTTCTGATCGTTTTTTTTTTAATTAATCAAAAAAACTTTTTCCACAAAATAAGTTTTTCAAAGAAAAGTAAAGAACTCCATTAAACAAAAAATGAGCAAACCAAAAATCAAATAATCTACCAAGCGTGAAACTACCACAAATCAGCATCGATAAATAAATGAAACCCAAATCGAACATAAATTACAATAAATAACCGAGTCAAACTCAAAACAAGCAGAAATTAACATTAGTTGGGCTTAAAACCCATATGCCTTCCCAAGGCCAGAACATAATTTGCACTTTACTGAAAAAAATATAAATGTTTTTACTTTTATAACTTTAATAAATCAAATAATATTAACATTTTGTTTACTAAATATCAGTATATGTATATTAAACTGACAATGTACATTCATTTGTATTTTTTTATACAAATGAATAAAAAAAAAAAAAACAAATAAACACGCATCTTACTTCTGGCAAAAAATACAAAATTCCACATTTTTGTAGATAGGAGCTTGAAACCTCTACAGTAGGGTTCTCTGATACGCTGAATCTGATAGTGTGATTTTCATTTAGCTTCTATAACTTTTAGGGGGTGTTTCTCCCTTTTTTCGAAAATAAGACAAATTTTCTCAGGCACATAACTTTTGATGGGTAATACTAAACTTGATGAAACTTATATATTTGAAATCAGCATAAAAATCTGATTCTTTTCATGTATCTATTGGTATAAAAATTCCATTTTTAGAGTTTCGGTTACTATTGAACCGGGTCACTCCTTACAGTTCGTTACCACGAACTTTTTGAAACGAGCGATTTTCTGGTATGCCAGGCAAACTAAAGGCATTTTGAATTGAAGCTATGATAGAAATTTCTTCTACCCAAAACTAGAATCTATGGTTTTTTTGTAGATAGATGAACAAAAAGTTGATTTCAAAGGCTGTAAATATCATTATGCTTTAGAAGCATCAATCAAATCAAATATAACGAGTCTTTGAAACATCCAGCAATGAATATCAATAAATTGAATGTAGTTTCGTTATCTGAAAAGATTTCGTAATCTCTAAATACCAGTTTTCTGGAACATACCAAGAATTTAAATTTTTCAGACATTCCACCGTTAATCTTAAAAAATGTGAACAATCAAAGTGTGGTATTTTCCTAAGGTGTATTTTATTTTTATTTTTTTGGGGGACGGGATGCACAATCACCGGATGGTCTCCCCTAAAATTTATTTACAGCATTCAAAGATTGATGATCATTTTGACCCTGTTTGGGCCAACATTATTATTTTACAGCACAAAATGGCCAAAATAACACCTTGCAGTCACTATCTCTTTTATTACTTAAACAGGGCAGTAAAACGGTTTTCAGATATTTAATTTGTATCGACTTCAAACGTTTTTCTTGGGGTGGGTGGGGGTACCTTTACCAAAAACAAAAACACAATGTTATTATGTTAGGAAATTTTACTAGGCAACGTCTATGATTAGTTAATTACACATATTTGGAATTACGTGAAAAGCATATTAATTTGATGTAAACAATATTGTCAAAGCTCGTTTTTTTTTGGTTTCAGATGCCACGGACGAAGTCACACTTTAAAATTTATCTATTTCAAATTCTTTCAGTGCAGCAAACGAATAACTTGAAAACCACGGCTGCAGCAATAGTCGAATCTAATAAAGAGCAAACTATCACTCATAGAAGCAGATGTTTTTTTTTCTTTTAACGAACTTTTAAGGAGCCTGTCTAGTGACACGTATTTTCAAAGAGACGCTTATTTGAACATCGGGGTTTTACTCAGAATCCTACCGAACAGTAATGTGCCATTCCAAAATTCCTAAGAATTTCTGATGAGCCTGAAAACTCTCATGACCTTAAATCGAAAATAGTACTCTATCGACACCATTTGTCGAAATTCCTAAAAGACTTTTACACTACATTCTCCCTGATGTGGCTCCTTTCTTCTCTATTTTTTTTTTTTTTTTTTTTTTTAGGGGTGGCCAATGACCATACAGAACCAGTAGCCATTAAACATCAAGAGAGGAATCGTTTGAACGGACATGAAAATATATAGTGCCCTTTTTAAATAACGAAAGAGATCACACAATGTCAATGCCACTTTTTGTCATTCTGTGCCGCAAAACATGAATTTGGCTCAAATAGGACGAAAAAGACAATGGATGCTAATTCTGAGATAGTAAATCCATTCTTTATAGGCTAAAACCCTCAACTAATTTGTCTCCCATCTTGGTAACATTTTAGTGTCAGTCGCAATTTAGTTAGCGAAAATCGTACTTTAGCGTGGGTAGGACGACAAATGTGTCGAGCCAGAGGGGTAGGTTATCATGGGGGGTGAGGGGTCCGTTTGAATTGAAGTCCTAAGTTCTAATCCTTTTTTAGTTTACGAAAGACATTGCGCCAGTACCAATACAACAATTTTGGCTAAATAGAGGAAAACGATCAGTCGAAAACTTTTTAAAATGTATACATAAAATTTGCCCCTCCACAATCCCCCTGAAACCTCAAGTTTATTTTACAGATTTTCTGGTAAGTTTCCCTCCTTTGCGCGCTGGCAATGCTTCTCAGCCCATGCTTGACTGTCTTTCGTGGCACACTCACTTTTGGAAGTAGGAAAACGAAGACACGTGAGTCTCCGACTGTTCTGTGAAATTTGAACTTAAGTTGTTTCGTGCGTCAACATTGATGTGACCTCTGAACAAAAAAACTTGAGGCCAGGCACATACGCTTAAAAAATATAAGAAACTTTAAAAAAAAATTTCAACTTTAACACCAAATGTAATCAAAAATCTTCAGTACCGTGTTAATATTGAAGAAAGGAACAACTTACTAATAAAGGGAAAGTGATTTGATATATCCATCTTTGCTATAAATAAAGTTTTGATCTAACATGAAGGGATTTCCGTCAGATTTATCACATCTTTTATCAGTACAGAAATTTAGACATGCATTTTAAGATTAGAAGAGTTTTTATTTTTCAATTTGCAAAAGAAAAAAAAAATACTGATCTACAGTTGAGAACAAAGTAGATTAGTTGATATAGTGCTTATAAATCATTTTGTTCGTGCAGTGGATTCCTATGTGCAGCGATCTCCCCCTCCTTAACCGTGGGATATTTGCTAGTTTTTTTTTGTTTTTGTTTTTGTTTTTTTTTTTGGGGGGGGGTCAACTTTTCTGTATTTAGCTAATCAAAGTCTTCGCTTTTGTGATATATTAGCCATCATAAATAAAAATTGACGTTTATTTAGTTCATCACTTGTCTTCGATTTTTATATTGCACATGATTGCACTGCCACCTGGTGAATAACTTCCATTTTGAATAGACTAAAATTCTAGACAAGTTACTTTTCTCTATTTTGGAAAGGCTATTTTCGGTTTAGTTCTTAGTTTAAATGCTTCTGGGATTCTTGAGAAAAAAGAGTCACAGCAATAATCAAGATTATTGGAAAGAACTAATGAAAGTAAAGTGATTGTTTAATTTACTTTGATAGTAATTCCCGGAAGTTTTATCAATTTGTTTTGGAAGGGGCTAGTGACTCCAGCCTAAATTTCGTTTATGCAAACCTTGGGCTAATGGGTCTTCTTAGCCTAGGACTGGGAGTATACGGGTGTAAGTTTCTAGCCATTCGGAAAAAGAAGTCTTTTGGCCCTTTTTGGGTTCCATTACTGGGAGAAACCACGTTTTTTTTTGTTTGTTCTTTTTTTCTCACGGATTGGGATCTCCTTGTTCCAAGGACTTAGCGATATGATGTTTGAGCCAATCGGGAAAAAAGTATTTCGGTGTTTTTTTGGGCCCGTGCCTATACTTTGGAAAATATAATACTTTTTATAATGAGCCAATCGGGAAAAAAGTATTTCGGTGTTTTTTTGGGCCCGTGCCTATACTTTGGAAAATATAATACGTGCCTATACTTTGGAAAGTACGGTAAAATTCTAGACAGGTTACTTTTCACTATCTTGGAAAAGGGTTAAGTTAGGAAAATGAAACTTTCAGGAATGGATCTACAGACTAAAGTATGGGTAAATTTTTCGCGGTAAATTTTACCAAATCATATATTGACTTACGAATAAAGTGAATATACCACTTGATGCCTTTTTTTATGCTCTTTCCAAATATAATAATCATTTTTGTCGGAAATGAATTTTACCCCCACCCATATCAGGGTATATATTTTCACAGTAGGGGGGGTGGGGTGGAGGTAGTGGCAAATTTTAATTCAGATGTAAATGGGAGGTAAGTTTAAACTTTACCCCCCCCCCTATGTGCAAATATATACCCTGAATTGGTATATAGGGGTGGGGGTAAAATTCGTTTCCGACAAAAATGATTATTATATTTGGAAAGAGCATAAAAAAGGCATCAAGTGGTATATTCACTTTATTTGTAAGTCAATAATATGATTTGGTAAAAATTTACCTTTTTCGCAGTTCATATTATTGACTTACGAATTAAGTAAACATACCACTCGTTGCCTTTTTTTATGCTCTTTCCAAATATAATAATAATTTTTGTCCGAAATGAATTTTACCCCCACCCCTATATACATCAATTCAGGGTATATATTTGCACATTAAGCGGGGGGGGGGGGGTAAAGTTTAGACTTACCTCTCATTTACATCAGAACTAAAATTTACCCCCCTCCCCCCAGTGTGCAAATATATACCCTGAATTGGTATATATACGGGTGGGGGTAAAATTCATTTCGGACAAAAAATGATTATTATATTTGGAAAGAGTATAAAAAAGGCATCGAGTGGTATGTTTACTTAATTCGTAAGTCAATAATATGAAGTGCGAAAAATTTACCAAAGTGCGTCACAGGAAGGTATTTTGAAATACCTATCTCAACTCTTTCTCCCTCTAAAGGGCAAGACCTTTGATGACCTTTGAAAACCCTTGTTTTATAAAATTGAAACCTTATAAAATAGATCTTCTGTGTTAATGAAGTACAAGAAAAGTATTTTCAGCTTCACAACTTTGCTCAATCCCAACCTAAGAGGTACCTAAGATCTGCAAATACGTTTCATAAATTTTGAAAAAAATGAGTTGACGTGGCTTAAAATTCTACTCAAATAACAGGAATTGCATTATCAAAACTAAAACCAGAGAAAAAGAAACTGAAAAGTGAAAATTAAGGTACAGTGTTGTTTTGTCTAAATTCCAATTGGTAATAGACTTGTCAAGTAGGTAAATTGCTCTCTAAGGTTTAGAAATCAGAAGGGGGTTGTCATAGGAGGTCAACCCACTTTCCAATACCTAGCTTGAAGTACTCAACCCTAGCTTTGCAATACCTCCCGGAGTATGTTTTTGGCCCTGGATTCATTGCTGAAAGTTTCATTTTCCTAACCTAACCCATTTCCAAGATAGCCAAAAGTAGCTTGTCTAAAATTTTACCACATATGCATGTTTTTTTTTTTGTTTTTTTTTACACAGATCTTACCTTCTTGTAATATGTCTTCATAAATGCCATACACAGTTTCACAAGTTTCACCTAGTTTTTTGTATCTTGGCAAACTTACTGCCCCAACAGAGCATGATCTATTTCGAAAATATTCTTGAGGAGTGGGAGAAGGAGAGTCAGCACCACGTAGGAGCTCTTTGCCTCTTCTTTCTTTGCTTCCTACGTCCTTAGAACTGTGAGAGAATTTTTTGAAGAAGCTCACAACATCATGAACACTGGGCAAATGCCCTTGTAGACTAGGTAAACGCCCATGTTTAAATGACTTATCAGCATCAGTTTCAGATGTTAAACGTTTACGTCTGGGCACGTCTACTTCGTCATCTTTATCACTGCGAGTAGAATGTCTGCGGAAACGTGCAGATATTCGAAGTATGTCAGGCCGAGGATGTTTTGAGGGTAGTTCACCACTGGGTGAAGTTGACATGTTTGATTCACTATCCATATGGTGCCTTGGGGACTTTTTACTACACTTTTGAGGCAAGGGTGACTCATGTGCTGAAATAGCAGCTTTTGAAAATTCTCTCAGAAACTAAAGGATATTGAGGTCCCCCATTCATAGCATTTGTCTGGTCATTACTGGTTAAAGGTTCAATATTCCTACTGATGTGACAGTTTTGTGGATCCTGAGGTACTGATAGATCCCTTTCAAGACTAGAAGCATCCATTTCCATAGAGCCCTGTTCCAAAGAAGATTGCGACCGTGAGTCATGAGGTATTGTGTGTGGGACCTCAAAGTGCCCAACTTGTCCATTATTTGACACTAAAACATTTTCGAACATACTCAATTGTCTTGATAAATCGGGACAACACTGAGCTCTTTCTACTACACAAAAATCATCACTGAAAACTGTCAGGTTTCAGATTGAGGGAAGCAATACTATCCACCATTGAAACCATGCGTTCATCCTTCAATTTTTTGCTTCTATCCATCCTTACGGGAAAACCAGTTCTTTAGCACTGTGTGATTTCTCACGTAAGACAATTCGCATTCAAGTTATGACACAATACTAAACCGGCAAACTGGCATGGGAACAAGACGAGCGCGCTTGTTTACAAACTTCTCCCTAAAGGCTAAATCGACGTCATACAGTAGAAATTGCGAGTCTGCAAATTAGATGAAAACAAATTGGAATTCCAACAGTTTCAGAAAACTAGATTATTATCCGATTTTCTAGCTGTAACACAAGATTAGCCTATAAATACGAGCATTTACAACCTGAATAGTTTTTTTTTTTTTTTAAATAAACATGTTATAGATTTTACAAAAAACCTTCTAGTAAACAAATGAAACGATAAGAAGTCAAATTTTCGAAATCAATAAGCAAAACACATCAAATCCTTAATCTTACTGACTAAAAGCAGTATCATAGGATTCGATTTTAGGATACCCAACAACAAAAAAGCAATTTCTGTAGCCAAAATCTATGTAATAGGAAATATTTATACTTGTCTTTCATATTTGAGAGAGGGGAGAGGGTCCGACAACCCTCTTCCTATAATTAGGCTACGTAGTTAAATTGCAAATCCTCATGTAGGGGCGAAAAAAGCAAGGGTGCCCGGGAAAAGCTTTCCTAATGTGGTGGGCATGCAAAAATGTTTCCAGGAATGGAAATTCCGCACATTTTTCTGCCTCTAGGATTACAGGATGGGCAGTAACCGCATAGCTTTCTGACATGGGCCCCTTTGCAAACACGGGCAAGACCCAGTAATATTTGATAAAAAGAAATGGAAAAGGGTTTCTAATAAAAACATGCATGTTAAGGCTGCAGCACATACCTAGCCAGTGGCTGATTTCACCGACACAGTGTTCCCAGCATCCACGTTGAAGTTACCTGTGATTTATATATATATATATATATATATATATATATATATATATATATATATATATATATATATATATATATATATATATATATTATATATATATATATATATATATATAGATATATATATATATATATATATATATATATATAATATATATATATATATATATATATATATATATATATATATATATATATATATATATATATATATATATATATACTTTTATTAGTAGTAAGATTGCAAGAAATGTTGGAATGATGAGAAAGTTAAAAAATATTTCCAGGATTCTGTTTTGAGATTGATTTATTTTCGTTAGTTCACCCGTATTTAGTACATTGCGTGAGTATATGGTCTAGCACATTCTCAGTGCATTTGCAGCAGTTACGTGTGATACAAAATATGGCACTGCGAGTGTTGTCCGGAGATAATCGGAGAACCTCGGTGAGATCCCAATATGTACAGTTAAATATTATCCCAGTGTCAGGTCTTGGAAAATTTTACCATGGGTTATTTATGTTTAAATATTTTTCTAATTTGGTTCCCAAGTGTTTTTCAAATTTTTTAAATTTATTTATTTCTGGTGATGATGTACACAATTATCCTACTCGTCATGCTAGAGATATACGGACACCTCAAGTTACTAGTACTAGATCGCTATTTTCAATACGTCATGTGGGGCCAGTTGTCTGGAATAATTTGCCTGTTTCTTTAAAAAGTTCAGCGAATCTATGGGAATTCCGTCGGGCCCTTAAAACCCTTTGTCTCCGTAGGTATGAATTTGTTTAAAGGGTGGTATGGTTGAGTCACTCTCAGGTTAGCCCGGAACCCGTTTTTCCCGTTTTTCCTATATATTTTTATTTTTTTTGTTTTGTTTATTTATTATTTATGGGATGGCGGCGGGAAGTTTTGGAGTATGTGAAGTATTGATTTTTGGTTATTGCGACCAGGAGCCGAGTGAGTGTAAGATTTTCATTTTTTCTTCTTTTTTTCTTTTTCTTTCTTTCTTTCTTTTTCTCTTTTTTAGTATGTTATTATAAGTGTTAATTTTAAGAGGGTTAATACTTCCGAACAAGCGTTAGCTTATGGAAGGTCATTTGTTTTTTTTGTGTTGTGTTGTTTTTGGAATAAACCCTTATCTTATCTTATCTTATATATATATATATATTAGGATGTAAAAAGAGGTTGCTTCGGGCCTGTCCAATTTAAATATTGTATATGAATATCCTACTTGTTCTATATGATTTACGCTTTTTTTCTATGGTATTTGTCTGGCTACACAGTCTACTAAGACTTCGAGAATTTTTGAAAAGCATTTTTGAGAGTCTGCGCAATAAGAATCAAATTCTGAGGCGCCAGCACCCGATTTCTTGGAAAAATCTTCAGTCTCCCTTACTTCCTCGAGGTCAGGCAAGATTATACCTATCGTCCTATCTGCATTAAGGGTTCAGAGCGGTTCAGTATCAGACATACTAACCCTCTTTCCCGCGGAATTTATGCAGCTTTTTATCTGTGTTCGACTCCGGAATTCCCATTTTGCAGGAATTACATTTAAATTTTCAGATGTTTAGTCTGATTAAGAAAATACTTGGCAATAATTACAAGCGATTATCAGGTTAGTATTAAAATATTTGAAAAAGGGGGAAATGAGTAAAAAAAGTTGCTATCTTGATAATAATTACCCTATCAAAAGCAACTTCTGTGAAAGGCCCAGAGCGGAGGTATAAGTTGTCTATCTACAAAATATAGAATTCTATATGTTTCCTTTTTGTATACCCAAATTCACGGCGCCAGATGCTTCTTTGTGTCTCGTGTGCCGCAATTTCTTTACCCCATACCACTTCGAGGGAATAGTTGCCTGTTGTACCTTCTTTTTAAGGAACCAACATATACTTTTTCACAGAAAACGTCCCCAGGAAGATCGCTCCAAGCAGAAGTCCGACCAAATGAAGTTCGTCTTCCGAGACTTGGTTCTTGGCATATTTTGGGTAAGGTAATTGGATTAACTGGTGGGCCTTTGCGTGTGTTTTACTACTTGGACGGACATGAGTACTGCGAACAAGACATGCAGGACTTGTAAATCGGTATGATCGAACTGGGTGTAAAAAGATTTCAGCTGCGAAGTGTGATCTCCGGCTTTCTTGCTCAATAAATTCTCGCCTTATCGAGGTTAGCATTCCAAGATAGAACTGCGGAGAAGAGGTCCCCAGGAGAGGAGCTCATCTATTATTATCTTCTTTGCTTTATTCTTGAAGACGAAGTCAGGGTGGGGGCATAGCATATTCAATCAAGAGAATAACAGCTATATAGTCCTTAATGCATTGAAGTTGACCATCCAAGCATCAGGTCGCGTCACTTTTTTTTCAGAAAAATTTATCCGTAGGAGCAGGGAAGCACCAGCTGACATAGAAGAACATTTTGAAAGGGTCAGGTGATGGATAGAGGACACCAAAGAAGACCATACTGGGTTTAAGGTTGGTAGTTTTTAATCTACAAACTATAAGCTATATTTGACTGATATACACTACACTACAACACCAAGTTTAGCCGGCGAGCCGTTTCTAAAATAAATTAGATCAATTATATGATTTGCCTTTGGAAAGTCGTCTCTGTCTCTGTGTAGGTCAAGTGTTAGAAAGCATACGCTGTTTCACAACTGCTGACCGCTTCTCATGCTGCCAGGAATGCATGGCCGGAATCAGCTAAAAAGTGTCATCCATTTCATGCCTTCAGAAAAATCATAAAAACGCTTTTTAATTTCTGGATATTTTTTTGAATGCAGCCTTGCGGTTGATGTCACTGGGTCAAGTTGGAACTATTAGTGTTTTCATTGCTTTTTGCGCAAGGCACTTTGCTCCGGCTTGATTTTTAGCGAGTAGTCAATAGAGGGCGGATGCTAGTCATTTCCTTTTTTAATATTTTTGTTTTCTTTTCTTTTCTTTCTTTCTCCCTGCATTCTTGGCCATAGAGCCTTGCGCGGGGGGTGGGGGGTATTTATATGATGATGTTTGTGCTTTTATTGTTTATTCTAGTTTTTTTTTATGCTTGAATAAATGTCTATCTGTCTATTCAAATGTTGCAAGAATTTTCAGTACAACAAAGGTGTTTGGAAAAACATATTCCTGACAGCTGTTAAGCGATGGATAGTGGTCTTTGGTTTTTCCATTGTATTGTTCGATCAATACTTCTTCCAAATTTCGAAATCTGTCTTAAGATGTTTCTCCGTGTCCAAAATGAGCTCCTTGTATTTTTCGTACCCTGGCTGAAGTAAAGTCAGGATCAAAGCAGACAGCTTTGCAGAATTAGTAAAATTAGAACTGAATCGTTCCTTAAAACCTAACACCGTGGTCTCTAGAGCTGGAATGAGAAATGACATTATATACTGACATTCTGGATCCATCTTGAATACCCCTGCTCGGCATGTAGAATGTTAAACTATGTGTTGCTGCGTAACCCTAATCGTGGAATCTTAACGACCATACTCGCAATTTCTTGGAAAAGGGTTTTGAATGCAATTTCTGCTTGGATCAGTATATGCCTTTTTTTTTTTTTTTTTTTTTTACCAATTCCATGCAGCTGATAATACACTTAACTTGATATTTCTTTGAAAATCACCAATCTTGCACTGACAAAAACCAGATCAACTTTGGAACTGGTTTCCTGTACTGGATGAATGAATAAGTGAAATCTCAAAATTTTATTGGGTCAAAGGGATGACTGCATTGTGACTTTATCTACAAAAAAAAGCCAACAACGAATCCAAGAGAACCTTGAAAGCATCCAAAAAATATAGTGTGCTCGATGAATAAAAGGGTACCACTGGAGCCTTTGGGGAACCTAGGGTGCCCCTCCATTGACCCATGAGGCTTATGCATTCAGGCTTAGGAACAATATTTCGTGCAGTAATATTACTGGCAAAGCAACCCAGAGAGCTTGTGAGACTGTGTCCCAAGCCATTGAGGTAGAACACGAAAGGCACAGGCTCAAAGATACCCTGGGGCACGCCTACCAACTAAGGACGGTCTCAGAAAATTAACCCGTCGAGCAAGCACGTACTATACGATCATACCGATAGTTACCAATCTCTTTTAACAGAGATCCACGGCCACTACATGCAAAAGTTTCTTGAATAAGCCACGAGGTCATACTTTGTCATTTTGGCAATGTCGAATGACAACGGCCTGATGCTATGTTCTTTTGGCAATAGTTTAATCCAATCCTGATGCCGAGCAACTATGGAGTCTAGCGTTGAGCGTTTTCGGTTAAATCAATTTAATTTGTCACCTAAAAGGTTGTTTAAGCCAACGTACTTCGGCTCGCTATCTGGTTTTATTGGTTTGACACAGGTAGATTTCAATATCAGTGGTAAAGCTGCGAAGCAAAAGGACCGCTAAAAAAAACAATGACAAAGATCCAGATAGTCTAGGACTGCAAGGCTTCAATTTAGCATCTGGTACACTGTGAGGACCCGTGAGACCTGAGAAATATGATCAAAAATGAGTGTTTTTTTTTATGAAATCCCCCCCCCAAAGGGGTGACCATATCGAGTCAGTGGTCACAGAATGTTAGGAAACAGAATATCAATGGGATTTTCCATTGAGGGAGGGCTCTAAGAAGCAAAATTGGATTTTTACCAAAATTTTACCCCTAGCCTTCATTTTGAAATAATATTTTTAGACTAAGCATTCAAGTTGGATGTTGTGGAGGTAGCAATTCCCACTTATTACTGAATGGTTTCGAGTACAAAATGGAAACATTGTGTTCATATTCTAACTTAGATAGAGGGTAGAGAACACCCCACAAGAACGACATTTGTCTGTTACATTTTCAACCCCTTTAAAAATGATAAGTCGTGATCTGGAAACTCATTTTAACCCCTCCCACAAGCTCAAGAAAGTTCTCTCGGGGTAAGCCCTTTTTCCAGGGGAATTTTGCAGTGATAATAAAATGGTAGGAAAAAATGAAGAGAATGTACATATGAAGGACATTTTTTAAAAATTCTAGCACCTTTTTTAAGAAGCAAGAAATATCAAGCCTCAACAAACTACAGTTTTCCACCCCTTTATGCTGTAGAAGACAATTTTGGTTGGAATGGGCGAAAACATCATAAGACACCAAAATCGCAATATGCATAATTCTGGTCAATATATCTAAAAGTCTTACATAAATAGTTATTCTCATGCGGCATCAGTTTCTTAAGCACGTTCTTGTGTAGTATTTTTATTATCTATTATAAACAAACAAAAACGGACAGTTATTACAATGATATCTTTCGCCTGAAAGCATAAGACTGACGTTAAAATTTAAAATGAACAGAAATTGTCCTAAAAGAGACTACCGCCCCTCCTCGTCTCAATCCTTGCTCCATATGCTAAATTTTAACTCACATTCTACTGAAAGCTTATTAGAATGCGACATATTAACCTTGGTTGATTTATATAGTCTTTCAAAAGATTTGGAGTGAAAATTTTGGCTAATTCCATTCTTACTGAAAACCCTATTTTAAAGGAAGTACACTGGAGAAAGTGCATTATTTACTTACAAGTTAAGTCTCGTATGTCCTCACAGAGTGTATTAGGGTCACTCCTTTTAACAGGGCATAACCCAGAGCTTGATATTATGATCGATCTAGTGTCGAATGTTGAAAAAAAACTGGAACTTCGTGGGAGGGGTTAAAGCGTAAAGCTTGGAATAGATTGGGGTGGAAGAAGAAAGTGCGCAGCTGTGTTGGACACAGGTGGCTTGATGCTACAGTTTAGTTGTTAGCAGTAGTAGCAGACATTATCCCTTGACATTACCTTATTTATGTCTGTGGTCTGTTTTTCAAATGTTTCTTTTTGTGTTTGTTTTGACACAATAGAAAATACAATTTTTGACCCGTCAGGGTTTGTGATGGTTCATTTAATTCAATAAGTATTATCATTTTTAAAAATGAAAGGACAATAAATTCAAAAGTCCAAAAGTCCTAGCGTAAAATCGTCACATGATCTAATCTAGTGTCTTTTGACTTGACCTACTGCATTTCTATTGAGATCCCGTATATCAAAAACTTCGTAATTCACCAGTTGTCTCGCAAACAAGCCAACGAAGGATCAAACGGATACTGAATCATAGCTAATCGTCTTTGGGCTGATCCTTCGCCTTTAAGATCATTGGAAATACAGAAAAAAGCTACCTATTGCTCTATTCCTTTTTTCTTGATGAACGTGCCTTTTTAAAGCCGCAAGCAAAGGAAAAATAGGTTTTTATATTCCTAAGACTATCGAAAATCTGGAATCACTAGCATCACCAACTAATCAGTAATTTGTCTGTTTTGGTGATACTGAACTGAGTCTACTTATTTCTCATCTGACTGATCAGCCATGGGATAGTTTGGTTTCTGAATCGGATTTTAACCACTCTTTTGATTTCTTTTATGATTTAGTGAAAGAATATATCCTGGAAGATTGCCATCAGGGTCCAGCGCCCCATCCTTCAAAAAGGATAGCACCGCTGAATCCATGGATGACTCCAGGTCTCCATAAAAGCTGGAAAAGGAAAAAATTATTTGTGGAAGCTTCACAAGGCTTCATCATCTGTAGCTCATCATCAACGGTTCAAGGCCTAAATGAATATATTTAATTCCCTGTGTCGGAAGGCTAAGTCTCAGTATTATCATAGGAAATTTTCTGAATGTGGAAAGGATGTTAGGAAGACATGGTGTTTTATTAACTCGGTTCTTAGACCTACTCCCCCTTTGCCTTCAGTTCCAACAACGCTGATAGTTGATGGTAAAACCCTCCAAGGAGAAGAAGATGTTCAGCTAGAGCTTACCTCGTATTTTGCTAATATAGGGAAGACAACTGCTTCCTCTGCAACTTTTCGTTGCGATTTCAGAGCCTATATTGGACCCATGATTAAAGTCAATGGTCTTGAACTCTGTTTCTGAGTTTGAGGTAGCTCGTATAGTGAATACTCTTAAAGGATCATCGTCTTCAGGGCCAGACAGAATTTCTACAAGGGTTATCAGTGCCATTCTGCCATCTATTCTGTCACCATTGGTTAAACTTGTCAATCTGTCTTTCGAGATAGGAATTTTCCCTGAATCTCTCAAGCGAGCTAAGGTTATAGTGCTGTATAACGGTGGTTCTCGGAGTGATCCCGCTAATTATAGGCCAATTTCTCTCCTATCTGTTTTCAGCAAAATTTTTGAGAAGGCTATGCTATCCAGGCTTCTTAGTTTTCTGGATGCAAAAGAATTTTTACATGATTTTTCAGGTTGAATTCCGAGCGAATCCCTCTACAGAGGATGCTTGCGCAGCTCTCTTGAATTTCACTCATTCGGCAATAGATTCTGGTCATATCCCGGCAGCTTTATTTTTGGATGTTTGTAAAGCTTTTGATTCTTTGACCCATCGGATTCTTTTTTGGAAACTATCGCATATTGGTATAAGATCAAATGCTTTCTCTCGATTTGAATTATATCTTTCTGGTAGGCTTATTTCAACTGATCCGCTTTTCCGAGCCCTTCTGAAGTAGATTATGGCGTCCCTCAAGGATCTTGGCCCCGTTTTATTTCTGACTTATGTTAATGATCTGATTTCGGCAGTCAAAAATACTTAGCCTCTAGCATGCTGCAAGCTATATCATCCTGATGTTCGTTCGTGTTCCAATACTACTTCTAACGAAGATTTTCCCGTTGCCTTTGCAATGACACCACTCTTGGGACCCTTGGGAAGACGGAATGTCATATCAAGTCTAACCTTGTGGCAATTAATTGGCCTAGAATGTTGGCAAGTCCTATTTTCTTATTTTTTCTGGTAATGATATAGCTTTCCCTCAGCTTACACACCTTCGGGTGTCACAAGGCTCCTTGTGCAGACCAGAGAATCGGGTGGTCCGGTTTCTTGGTATCTTGCTTTATGAGAACCTTTCATTTAGAAACCATGTAGCCATGATTAGGGTTAAGGTCTCAAATAATTCGGGTATCCTTCGAAAACTCAGACACACATTTCCTGGATCTATTCTGAAGCTTCTTTTTTTCTGCCTTGTCCTGCCATATGTTTCGTATTGCCCCATTTTATGGATGTCTACTTTTCCTTCTATACTACGGTCACTTTCTGTCATGCATAATAAAGCACGGCGACTTGTTATGGACACCAACTGTTCCTCACCTAAACCGCTCTTAAATCTACAGTCTATTTACATTCTTTCTTGTGCTTCTTTTGTCTTTCATCAGCTTCATGGCAATCTTCCAAAATCTCTTCAAAAACTCCTGTGTTTATTTCTAATTCAGCTCCCTATAGCCTTCGTTCTTCACGTAATATCTGCATTCCTCCTAACCCTACTACGTGATCAGATTTCAATCTCTTCATTGCTTGTCAACAGGTGTGGAATTCCCTACCTTCTTCAGTACAGAGATGCCACTCGTTTAGGACTTTTAAAAGGATTCTTAAGGACCATTTAGTTAACAATCAAACAGATTAGCATTTTGTTTTTGTTTATTTTATTTTTTCTCGGTGGAGTTGATGTCCCCTGAGTGTTTATTTCATGGTGTATGGTTGTCTTCTCTGCGTTTTGACCCCCAGGCCTCAGGTATGTTCTCTTTTTAATCGGCCCCAGACGGATGGCCGAAAAGCCCGATCTTTGGCAATCTGTCATCCTTTATCTGGAAAACGTGACCTAGCCATCTTAACCTTTCTTTTGTTCTTGAACTAGATAGTGGAATCGAACCGTATTTTTCGAAAACCTTATTGTTTGATATATGGGCAGCCAAATGAGTACTTACGACTTTTTTTTTTTGTCTCAGTTTTTTATACCCCACCATGACAGAAACCAGACAAACTGCCATATTGTGCGCAAAACGGTCGTATTTTGTGCCATTTCCTACATTATTGGAGTATACTGATGGTATCAAGCTGGCTAGAATACCTCCTTGATACGGATACAAAATTGAGGGTGTCTTAGGCACCTTAGTAAATGAAGCGTAGCCGCGTGAATTTTTCATCAATATCTACCAAACTGATGAAGCTGATGGGCTGAAAAATAATTTTCAGCAGATCTTAAACAATTGAGGGATACTGAGGCCACTACAGTCTACCCACTCATCTTAGTGCTAGATCTGGCGCAAGTAAGCACCATTTCGAGGTGTCATCTACTGGATGGATAGAGCTAGAAAGCTGGTTAGACTCCCTTTGCATTGATTTTATTAAGAAAATTCTGCTATGTCAACGCAACCCTAAAAAAAAAAACTTGTTTCGAATCATTGGGCCAAGGTTGACTTTTTGCTCAGGAATCACTATTAGATTATTGACGAGACTATATGATAACAGTTTTTGTTCGGCTACACTGCACCAGTTTGAGCAACTTTGAACAATGCAATATGTTTAAAACCCATGTCGTTCAAGGCCGTATCCAGGGGAGAGGGGAGGGGGTTTCAACCCCCCCCCCCCCCGAAACGTTTGTTTCACTCGGAAAAAGTAATAAAAATGGATATAAACAAATTTTATATGCGTTTTTTGAGGTTTTTTGTGTACCCCCCCCCCCCTCCCCGAAAAAAAATCTTTGAGTAACCCCCCCCCCCCCCAAAAAAAAAAAATCCTGGGTACGGCCTTGATCTCGTTTCATTATCCCAATTATCTCTTTAGAAGTATACATTATTTCAGGCTAGTTTTTGAATAACTTCGAAATCTATTACGATTTAGCCTGCCATCTAGTTAGTTTTTTTTTAGATGCTACTTCAAATCTTACTGTTGGCAATTATTCCAAAAGTTATTCTTTTTCGGAATATGAAAGCTGTTCTTGTAATTTATACAAGATTCAGTAAAGTATATGCTGACCAGTATTTCGCAATTTAAAATGGAAGATTATTAGAAGGCCTATATGTATTTTTATTTCGCGCCGATTCCTATCGTAGTTCCTAATATCAAAAATTTGAATGAGGAATAATTTGATAAAGCAATTTCCTGGATCAAGCAAAGAAAGATTGATAATTAAACATTGATAACGAAGGATTGGCCTTTATAAACAAGGCTACCCACTCTCATTTCCGGGAGAAACAAAAAAGCAACCGAAACAATTTTTTAAAAACAAACATGTTTTTGTTTTTTTTCGGACAAGTAACGACTGACAGTAAAACTGGAAAAAGGAAAACATACCCTGAACTTTGGAAGCGGGGAGGGCTCGTCCCCTCTCAACTTCACAAAAGTAAAGTTCAAGTTACTACTTGCTTTACTAAAAATTACTGCAGAACAGCAAATGTCCAATGGCAATTACAAATTCTTATTGTTTCCAAGAAATAGAAGTATTTTCCTATTTTCCATGAACGCATTGAAAAATTGTTATTATAAACAAAATACAAGCAGCCACTTAAACATCATGAATACCTAGTTCAAAGAAGCAACATCCCCCCACCATTTATGACCTCTTTAGTCTTTTTAAGTTTAAAGTCGGCCTTTACTTTATTTTTCTTCCTATATAGAAACAGAAGCTTCTACAGTAGGAGCTGACTAATGCACGACCTTCTGGGTATTGTTTGCTGTTTCCAGACTTTAAGAGTCTGTATGCATTATGTAACTGTTATTGCTGACCAGCAGATTATACCCAAGAAAAACTAGAATCTGATTCTCATCTATTTTACTGACACCAACTTTATACTGTACTAAGTTTATTCTTGGATTCGACCTCTGACTCCAAATCCCTAAATATTCCATGATGTAATCGTTCTACAACCGCTCCTAAGGCCATTAATACCTACCTACATTGTTGTCTAAATTTGAATTATTGTGTGCAGTATATTCTTCACAATACATCCTGAATGGGGTGCTACTTTCCCATGATAGGATGGGCTTTTTTCGAAACAGTATGTCACTCAGGCAAAGCAAAAATATTTATGCAAAACTTTATTTGAGTTAGCTATGATAATTATGGGTTTATTGCAACAATATAACGACTTTGCTTTGTTGAGGTTGTTGGTGAAATGCTAATGAACTGAATGAACTGATGCTTCCTACAGAAGGAGAATAAGAATGTGGGAACAAATATAGTCGTAAAAAAACATTAAAAAAGATTAAAAAGAAACATTAAAAGTAAAAAAAATACATAGAGTAAAAAAACATTAAAAACCATTTTTAAGCTCCCCTAAACCGCCTGCATCCTAGGTTTGTACTCCTGTAGTCTCCAACTAAATTTGAAACTGAACTAGACACCCTCACAGGGTGTTTTGGCCCAAATTTTGTTATTTTTATGCGGTTGTTTAAAATCAAAGCACAATATTATCAAAATGACAGAAAGGCAATACATATATTTCCATAAAGCGGAATCAAATTATGATGTGGGATTTTACTTATCTATTACCTTTGAGGATATAATCTATTAAAAATCTGTACCCGTGACAGCAAAATCTAAGTCAAAGGACATGTGCTGGACTCAATGAGGACTCGGATAAAATTGAAGACATCCAAAAAAGAAGCCTGCGAATATTTTTTTAAACAAGATGAAGTCCCAAACTTCCTCAGAAAAACTGCTATGCGAGAAATCCTAGAGTGCAGAAGAATAAGGCTGCGTCTTTGTTTCACAAAAAAAAAAAAAATATCTGCCAAATTGATTGCAAGGATATCAGTGTCAAAACGTGAACAAAATCACCAGCACCAATATGTTCTGGCAAATGACTCCCTAAACACCACTGTACGTTCATACAGTGCAAGGCTAGGGCTGGTGAAAAAAGGTGACATCAGTGCTACTATGAGTTTCAATTTTAGCAATTCCAATATTGATCTTTTTTTTCAATCTGACGCTAATTTCGAGAAATTCCGAGCCCTTTTTTCGAAATGCAGTTCCTTTCGGGAAACACATTTCTTTTTAAAAACTTACTTTTTTACAGTAAAGTATGATGAAAGCAGATCTTGGTAAGAGCTATTATTTCCAATTAAGTATCGATTGGGAAATTTTCCCCATTAGACTGTTTCTGAAAAATATGTGTTCGTTACTCTGGTCAGTGGCTTGCTACTTGCTAGGTAGCAGCTACTGTTACAACCATAATCATTGTTGTAAATCAGTCTCTTGTGATTTTTATAACTGTTTTTTGTCAATTCCACTTTCTATTGTTTGTCTAATATGAAATTGTTCGCAAATTCATGGTCAGTTTCCATTTACAACTTCACCACAGAAAATTCTGGAAAAAAAATAATCGGCTTATTCGAACTGATTCTGTAGACAAAATTACTTGGGTACTTAGTCATGACCTTAAAGAAAGAAAAACATACACAGAACCAAGAAAAATGAGGACTTATGAACGTTTCTTAAATAATTTTTTTCTTGAACAAAAATCAAAGATATAGTGTCAGCTTATTTTTGTTTATGTCTCAAATATTTGCAGACTTATCTCATGTCCTCTGTCTCGGAGATATATTATGTGATTATGCATCAACGAAATTATGAGGAAATCGTAAGCAGCTAAAAATTTCTGAGTTTTGATAGCCCCTTCCTCCCCCACAGGTAGTTGCCTCGGCTTTTTAAACATAGCATAGCTAGCGCAAGGCCTTGGGTCAGGTATGTACACATAATTGTGTTTATGCGGGGTGGGGTGCAAAAATTCGAAAAGACCCATTAAAAAAATTTGAAGTGAGATTTCCGATGGGCGTAGGTCTAAAGTATCTTTCGCCAAGCTTAAGGGTCTGAATTGAGAAAATAACGCACAGCCAGGTACACTATCGACAAAGGAGGGCCCCAAACCCCCTTCCTTGCCCCTATATACCAGAAAGACTGATCAGTTATATAAAATATCGATGTACGAGTTGACTTCTTCTTCTAAACTGAATTCCTAAATACAAGCCTACGCCTCTTGTGGATGTGGATGCCAATTAAAAAAACTATATTAACAAATAGAAAAGAAAACTTACCATTGTCTTTTCCATGTGCACCTTTCTGAAAAATAAAACACAAGAATAAGGATTTTAAAGCTGAAATTCAAGTAGCTAAGACATCAAATGGGCGAGGACTGATCAAATTTACGTTTGCAAAGCTAAATGTTAACAACTGTAGGAATGAGGGTAAAGTTCCAAAAGAAGGAGAGCAGATGCATCACTGAGAATTCCCAGATGATGCATCATTGAGAAGAAGCCACATGTTGTGCACATGAAATTATTTTTGCTTAAATTTAGAAGGGGGTACAACAAGATTAAAAAAAAAAATTAATTTCAAGACATATATTTCCCAAGCCAGAAACTTGAAAAAAAAGGTGAGAAATCCCATTTGTTTTCATTTTAATTAGAAAATATGCAGTGGTATAGAATCATGAAGTTGTTACGTTAGGATTGCGAAGTCCCATTCTACCTCAGATACATTCATGTTATATTAAACACACTTGGCTACACAAACCTGCAACATGATTTTAATCTCTACGAACATCCTAGTACATCCTAGAACGCAAGACTAACTACACTATCAAATTTCAACTGATTTTACCTTCATTTTTTTTTAAATTAAAAAAAATGATTACATCAAAATTGGTATCAACATGGAAAGAAATCGTAGTTCGAAAGCTGGCGGAAAATACGCTCGTAATGAATAACTGCGGTCGATTTTAGCTTGAAAAACACACCGCCTGTCCAGCTCTACAAAATATTTTTGATGTAGGTTGCAGCTATTTTAGGACACACAACGCTTTAAGAATACTTTATTAAGCGCTGTTTTAGTTTCAATTTTATTAAGCGCTGTTTTAGCGCTGTTCATGGGCGTCACAAATTACAAGGGTGAGCACAATATTATTAATTAAGCGCTGTTTTAGCGCTGTTCAAGAGCGTCACAAATTACAAGGGTGAGCACAATAAAACAGCTGATGAATTAAGACAATGGAAGTGGTCATTGCTCAGACACGAAAAGCTGTAATCTGATTCCCTCCCTGTTTATAGAATAGAATAATGCTTTATTTTTAAAACTTTTCACAAGCGATATATCCCTGAATATAAGTTCGTGTCAAAAAAATGAAGTAAACAACAACCATCACAAGCACTTCAATGAAATTAGGTTCAGGGACAACAAAACATTAAGAAATATAAACCGACAAAATATAGACAAATAGAAATTAAACAATTAAGAAAAATATTAAAGTGACTAGAATAATGTCATATCAAACAGGTCTTACATTAAAGGTAAAAATTTAGTCATAAAACGGCATACAATAAAATAAGTCAATAAAAAAAAACAAAAAAAAAAAAAAAAAAAAAAACAAGAGTGTCAAAAGAGTTAAAAAAAAAAGGATTCATTAAGAGGCATTGGAGGCGTTAAGGATTTTAGTGAAGGTTGGTATAAAGCTATCTAAATATCTTTTTGTTTTAGTTTTTACAGGTTCTAGAATGGGGATGGGATTTTTGCCTCTCTTGGGAGAGGCTTCCGTTCAGGATTATGGGAAGGCGGAAAAAGGTCTTCAGTTCGGATGTTGGTTCTCGCATTATCGCCAAAACGGAGGCACAGATCATGTCGTCTATTTGCCAGGGTTTTGATTTTAAACTTTTGTAAGAAGTAGGAGTAAGGCAACTTCCCTTCACGTGTGATTATTTTTTCTGAACGGATTTCTGAACGGATTCCAAGCCCTTTTCTGAACGGATTCCAACCTTTTGGTTTGATTTTTACTTAATGAGAAGTGCCATAGAGGGCAAGTATATTCGAGAGTTGGGCAAATAAAAGATATGTAAAATTTCAAAATATGAGAAGCCGGGCATTGATATTTTGCCAATTGCTTAAGGAAAGCTAGGGAAATATTGGCTTGCTTGGTTGTGTTTGAAATATGGGCTTCCCATTTAAGATCGGAAGTTATAGTTACCCCTAGAAGTTTTATTTTTTGTGACATAAGTTCACTCGGAATAATAGAAGTAAATGAGGGGGTTGTGCTTAGAAAATTGATTGTTAGGATTGTAGATTTCAATGGGTTTACATGCATTTTATTTTTGAGGGCATCTGTTGCAACATCTTCAAGGATTTCTAGTGGACTACTTTTTAAATTTTTCCCGGCGACCTCTAGTAGAGTCATATCATCCACAAATTTCCATCGTAAGTGGATATCTTCTGCCATTTTGTTTGCCATAACGCTGAATAAGATGGGTTCAGTTATACTCCCTTGAGGTTTTCCGTTATAGACTGGTAGAAATTCTGAATAAGTATTCATGTATTTGACCACTTGAGATCGTTGGCTTAAAATGATGAGATAATTTTTACCAGAGAGGGGTCGATTTGGAATTCATGGGTAAATTTATCAACTAAAACATTATGGTCAACATAATCGGAAGCCTTTTCCAGGTCAACTGAGATGAGATTAGCCAGGTATTAGGTGTCTCTAGGTTTTTCAGTATTGTGTCATACATATGTACTAGATAGTGGGACTTTTCCAAATTGTCGGACTTTAATATGTTCTGCAATTGAGACCCTGAGCCAGTCAGATAAAAATGATTCGTACAGCTTTGAAATAAGTGGTGTTAATGTTATTGGTCTAAAAATTTATTGGATCTGTTATTGGATCTGGATTGTTGTGGTTTCCCCAGGGTAACCTACTGGGTCTACTTGTGCTTCTGTTAGTGGTTGGTAGCATTAATTCGACTGAATATTTTCCCATTCTCTCCGTCTATGCATATCTTTCAACAGGCAACTGCTTGAATGTGCCCGTGTTAAGTGGCGTCGTGGCTATTTTAATGATCTTTCCAGGAAAATTGAACCTATCCAAAAGCCTACCGTCGAAATCATCAGCAATGGTTAACTTCTGAACCATTAGTCAGTTGCTTTGCTTTGCAATGACAGCCAGGTGGGTGAGGCGCATGTCTTAGAAGTACCCTTAATAAATTGCCACATGTCAGGCAGCTACCGAAAATAGATAAAATTTCAAAGCGCTGGTATCGACAAACTGCCAAAATTAGCAAGGCGATTAGGATTGAATCAATACACGTAAGCTAGGATACTGTCGCGAAAATAAACCGAGAAATTATTAGTATAACTAGAGAGGGTAAGCTCCTCCTTCCCCGCCCCTGCTTCACTTAAATAAAAGAAAAATTACCTGAAAGCAAAGAGCGATGTCAAAAATCAAACTAAACAGAAAAGATCCCCCTATTCTTGAACCTTCTATGTTTTATGGCGAAGTCTAACTTTTCTTTAAATAGACAATAAGTAGCCTATACACTTTATCACAATACTTCTAGAATAAACATATGAATTTATATATTATGAGTGTGAGAAAATATGAGTAATATAATGAGTATTTATGATTTTTTTTAGAAATAGAAATGCCCTTGGGTTGAAATTAATAACGCTGGTGCTGTTTTATAAGAGATTAAAGCTTTCGCAAAGTTATTTGGAAAGTAAAAAATGAGGTTCAGATATAGATGAATCAGTTACATTAGTTTTGGAAAAGATGAAAGGGAAAAGAATCAGTTTTGTTTTAAAAGGAGAGTTATGATTTTTTCTTATTTGGATGTAATTTTACAAGTTCAGGAAGGTAAGGTGACGCAGGTGCAAATGGCGAGTTGGAAGGGTCAGAAGACTTCATGGACGTAACATAGAGCCCCCTTAGGCGTCTAGGACTAGCAGATATTAAGCTACAAAAGAATTTTTTTTTCAAGACAATTGGGTAAGTTGTGAGTTATCGTAGGTGGGGGGGGGGAGGGGGATGAAAAAGGATACAAAAATAGAAGGAGTATATTTGGGACATTTCAGGACACCATCAGGTTTAAGCATGAAATTATATAGTTTGATGTAAGTGGGTGATCTAAGAGTGCTTTCAGTAAGGGCAAAAAGACTAGTTAGAATGATAGGATATAGGGCAAAGGTTATTAGTTTCTTGAATAATAGGTCAGTAAATGTCGCTTATCTGGAGGTGGTGCGGGATAGAAGAAAAAGCTCATGAGTTTCTCAATTGAGATCAATTTTAAACAATTATCGGATACCAGGTGTTTGCGAAATGAAGGGACGAGGAAAGGACGGGAGACAGGAAATCTTGCAAAAGAAATTCATTGCATGTGAAAAACAATTTGTTATTTGCATCTACATTCGGCAAAATATCTTGCATCAAAAACTTGAACACTCGAACATAACGGTTTGCCTATACTATAAGCCAACAGAGTCTAGAATTCACCCTAATTTAGCAATACTCAAGAAATAGTTCAAAAGAATCCTTATGCCTTCCAAAGGCCAGAAAAAAATTGCACTTTACTGAAAAAAATGTCCTGCTATTTGTATGCTGGAGAAAAAAATTCAGCAATTTTTAACAAAATACACCCTTTTAGAAATCTGGACACAAATAGTAGCGTTTAATTTAGTTTCATACCTCCTCTAGTTGACCTGAAATGGAAAACTTGATACCATTCGCAAAAAAATCTGTTTCCATTCTTTGATAGCTTGGATATACTTACGCTATTTTGATTTGGTTAAATTTTAAGAGCAGAAGTAGCCCCGAAAGTTTGAACATAATACCCTCAATCGTTCTTCGGATACTGCTGAGATGCCTTATTAGGAATTAGCATTAACACAGTGCATTTTGATTTAATCTTAAGGCAATATTTATTTTTTAAACATTATGGGCAAATGAGAGGTTGTGCGTGGGAGGGGGATTAGTTGCCCTCCAATCACTTTTGACTATTAAAAAGGGCATCAGCCCTTTCTATTTTCAATCGAATGAGCCCTTTCCGAAGTTCCCACGACAACTCCTTCGATACGAAGTGCCCTGGTCTAAACAACAAAAACAAAAAAAATAATACATTATACCCGTATCGATCTTTACTATAAAAATGTCAAGCCTTCCAATCACTTCGACTATTAAAAAGGGCATTAAGCCTTTCGATTTCCAATCGAATGTGCCCTTTTAGAAACGAAAACGCTTTCTATAAACACCTTACATGCCCCAGAGGGCATAAATTACAACCCTTACCCTAAGGGCTGTTAGGGTGGTTGCCATCTTCTAAGACCTAATTTCCAGAACTTTCAACTACGTTACACATAATGGCTATCTCAAAATTTTGATTGGACGTGTTTGGGGAAATGATGGGCGCGAGAGGGGCGTTAGTCGCTCTCCAATCACTTTCAACTATTAAAAATGACACTAGCCCTTTCAATTTCTAATCAAATGAGCCCTTTTAAAGTTTCTGTGACAACACTTTCAATAATACCTTATATGCCCCCAGGCCATAACTTACAACCCTTGTCCTGAGGGCTGGGGGGTGGTGTCTTTCTCAAAGACCTAACTTCCAGAACTTCCTACTACGTTGAACAAAGTGGCTATCTGAAAATTTGATTGGATGGGTTAGGAGGAATGGTGGGCGTGAGAGGGGAGTTAGTTACCCTCCAATCACTTTCGACTATTAAAAAGGGGCACTAGCCCTCTCAATTTCCAATTGAATGAGCCCCTTTTGAAGTTTTACGACAACTCTATCTATAAAAACCTTATATGACCCCAGGGCATAACTTACAACCTTTGCCCTGGGGGCTCTGGAGGTTTGTCATCCTTAAATACATCATTTCCAGAACTTTCAACTACGTTGAACAAAATGGCTATCTCTAAACTTTAATTGAATGTGTTTGGGGAAATGGTGGGCGTGAGAGGGGGGTTAATTACTCTCCATTCACTTTCGACTATTAAAATGGGCAATTTCCAATCAAATGAGCTTTTTTGAAATTTCTACAACAACTTTCTATATAAATCTTATATGCCCCCAGGGCACAACTTACAACCCTTGCCCTTAGGGCTGTGCCCTTAGGGTTGTCATCCTTAAAGACCTAATTTCCGAAACTTTCAACTACGTTGAATAAAATGGCTATCTAAAAATTTTGATTGGATGTGTTTGGGGAAAATGTGGGCGTGAGAGGAGGGTTAGTTGCCCTCAAATCAGTTTCGACTATTAAAAAGAGCACTAGTCCTTTGAATTTCCAATCAAATGAGCCCTTTTTCAAGTTTCTACGACAAAGATATCAATAAAAACCTTATATGCCCCCAGGGCATAACTTATAACCCCTGCCCTGACGACTGTGGGGGGAGTGTCCTGCTCAAAGGTATAATTTCCTGAACTTTAAACTGCGTGGAACAAAATGGCTATCTCAAAATTTTGATTGGATGTGTTTGGGGAAATGGTGGGCATGGAAGGGGTATTAGTTGCATTCCAATCACTTTCGACTATTAAAAAGGGCACTAGCCATTTCAATTTCCAATCGAATGAGCCCTTTTTGAAGTTTCTACGACAACGCGTTCTATAAAACCTTATATGGCCCCAGGGCATAACTTACAACCCTTGCCCTGAGGGTTGTGGGGGTTGTCATCCTCACAGACCTAATTTCCGGAACTTAAAACTATGTTGAATAAAATGGCTATCTCAAAATTTTGATTGGACGTGTTGGGGGAAAAGATGGGCGTGAGAGGGGGGTTAGTTGCCCTCCAATCACTTTTGACTATTAAAAAGGGCACTAGCCCTTTAAATTTCAAATCGAATGAGCCTTTTTTGATGTTTCCACGACAACGCCTTCTATAAAAACCTTATATGCCCCCAGGGCATAACTTACAACCCTTGCCCTGAGGGCTGTGGGGGAGTGCCCTCCTCAAAAACATAATTTCTATCTGGAAATCAACTACACTGAACAAAATGGCTATCTCAAAATTTTGATTGGATGTGTTTCGGGAAATGGTGGGCGCGGAAGGGGTGTTAGTTGTCTTCCAATCACTTTCGACTATTAAAAAGGCACAAGCCAATCCAATTTCCAATTGAATGAGCCCTTTTCGAAGTTTCTACGACAACTTCTTCGATATAAAGTGCTCTGCTCTAAAGGAAAAAAAATAATACATTGTGCCAACATCGTTCTTATATCCCCCAGGGCATAACTTAAAACCCTTGCCCTGAGGGTTGTGGGGGAGTGTCCTCCTCAAAAAAATATTTTCTGTCTGGAAATCAACTACGCTGAACAAAATGGCTATCTCAAAACTTTGATTGGATGTGTTTGGGGGAATGATGGGCGTGGGGGGGGGGGGCTAGTTGCCCTCCAATCACTTTCGACTATCAAAAAGGGCACTAGCCACTCCAATGCCCAATCGAATGAGCCCTTTTCGAAGTTTCTACGACAAATCCTTCGATACGAAGTACCCTGGTATGGAAAAAAAAACCAAAAAAATAATAATACATTGTGCCAACATTGTTCTTTACTTAGGCAGCGTGATTGCACTGCCTATGATAAACTAATCTAATGACATTCAATGGCCAAAATCTCATTACGGACCTTATACGAGTATCATAGAAAAATAGATATTTGTTTCGTCTGCGCACACATAATGCGAATCAATAAACAGTTTTGGAGTCTTGGAACAGGCCGCAAACCCCCTACTGTAAATAGATAACAAAGGGAAAAGATACAGAAAAAAATAAAAAGAATACACAGTATAGTGAAATAAAGTTCCACAGTTTACTCTGCGCAAGGATACTTTGAATGAGGACTTTTCAAAGAATTTTCCACAGTAACCCCGAATCGGTAGCTTATCACCTTTAGCTTTTACATTGTAAGAATTCAAAAAACATAGTTTCTATCTGGAAAGAATACTTTAAACTATTTAGAAAGAACAGAAGATGAATGAGGAATTTCATCACCTTACCGATTTCCGTCGATCAACGTTTGAAACACTGAGAGATCTACCACGAAACATATCCATAACTTTAGCCACTGTGCTGCTGCCTCCAGACGCATGCCTATGGCGAATTTTCCCTTCGCCATTTACTGCCGCTTCAGCCGCAGCTGGTGGTGGCGATTTACTTCCCAACTATAAAGACAAAAATCTTGGTTTAATCTGAAAATAACTACACACGGCCAAAATTACACGGAGTTATAGGGTTTTCTTGTCTCAGACTTAATTTTTAGAAAAATGTGTGTTGATTTGTGTTTTTTTAGTCTGAATTTAACGTTTAAATTTGCATTTAAAATATGACTGAATAACTACGATGTATTTGAATAGTATTGGACGGTATCTAGAATTGAAAAAAATAAAAATAAAATGAACATGTATTGATATATACCATCGATATATCGACATGGAATTTCAAAACTATTACTGAGGCATAGAAATCGATATCTTAGGAGTGCTATTTCCTTTGATATTCTTTCTTTTGGTGAATTTAATAATCAGAACTTTTTTTAACGAGCATGCTGTATAATATTTTGTTAAGAATCTCAAGGAATATGAATATTAAAATCTATAAAAAATCAACAACTAAAGAAAAGTTAAAAATTTTGGTTGACTGAAAAAAATCAACGATTTATGATCAGCAGCCTTAAAGTCGCTATACAATGACAATGCCGCTATAAACAATGACGCTATACGCTATACAATGACGCTATAAACAAACAATGACAAATGATGAATAATTAAAGTACTAAGAATAAGAAAGAGAATAAAAACGCAACAAAAAGGGGATAAAATACTTACCTCCTCCGTGCTTTGGTGGATACCCACAGCAACAGAAGAAAGAATAAAGGCAGACTAGCTGGCTAAGTTAGCAAAATTTAGGAAGAATCTTCTAAGTTCCGCTATTCCAAAAATCTAACTTCCGAGTTAGTGGCAAAATCGAACCACAAAATATTGCTAACTCTATTCTTTTTCCTATCTCAGTGATCATGCCCAAATAATAAGTTAAATAAAAGTTGTATTGAATCAAATCACCTCCTAGAAAAAAAAAATCACACTTACCATACTAAAAACTGATTTTTTGCGTCCCATTCTTCTGTAAGAAGCTCTTCTTTTGAAACACTTTTGTATTTTTTCTAATAGTGCTACATTCAGAAAAAAAGTCTAAAATAGAAATTTAGTGCTATCTTTGACAATAATGCTTAGGCGGCTTTGTGGGATGGTGGGTCGTTAGAAGTCGTAGTGTAAAAGAAATACTAATAGAGTCATCTATTCGCGAAATATTACACAAATCGTAGGTAGCGTTACGAATAAAACTTTTTAAGCTGTGTCTTATAAAAGTTTATGTTCTACAGCTATTTCAAGTATGTCGGCACAGATGAGAAAAAGTAAAACAGACTCGTAGAAAGTTTACATACACCAATCAGTTTAAGGCATATTTTGACGGACAGTTCGTCAAACCAATTTTGCCTATTTTGCTGGAAATGAAGCGATTATAGATTTATTATTGTTACTGGTGATATACAAATAAAACTCTTGAGAATTTTAGGTTCACAGGATTGCCTGGGGAACGAAATATCAAACCCATGTTGGGCCAAAGTGCCCCATCACTTTCTTATGTTTTCACTCCTCCCTCCGATCAAAAATAATAATAATAATAATCTCTTGTTCCCCTTGTGCTTCCTATTTTTGGGTTTCAAACTTCAACAGTCCCTTAAATTACATACTATTTTATACAGTTTCTGTTAAATCTCCATTAAATCCACATTTTGTCACGTTATTATTGCCGCTGGTCCGGGCACATCTAATATAACAACGTTATGAGACACAAATGAGAACATTGTTAGTCATTAGATTTTGGGTGAGTGGCTGAGCTTTTTTGATTTGGATTTATTGTTTTTAACTCGTTTATTTTTTTATTTTACTTGTTTATTTTTTTCGCGTTGTTAGCTTTGTAATTCTCCCAATTTGGGTTTTTGTTTCATTTTGATCCCCATCTTGTTTGTTTTTGTCCTTTAATTTATTTTTCTCTAGTCTAAATCGTTCAACTTTTCGCTCAGAAAATGCGGCTAATATTGTCAAAAATTCTCACTTTTGTGACAATATATGTTGCTGAAGAAGGGAAGCGAAATATCCCTTTCATTGCATCCAGAATTTTCATTGGCCTTATAAAACCCAAAAGGTGCATTTTCGACTAACTATTTGCATAGCTTGCGTTATGCAACACTATAACGAAATAACATTTCAAGATAGCACGAAACGCCAAAAATAAAGATACATTTAGTTAAGGACTTACATGCATAGCTTGCTTCATTGTTGCCATTAAAGTGGGTTTTTTCATTCGAGTGGCGTCAGACTTTGATCGCGGACGAAATGCGTCCAGAAATCCGACATTCCTTTTCGTGGGTGAAGTTGGATCATCCCCAGACTTTCTTCTCTGTCTTGCTGCCAGTGCTGCTAAATGACGTCCAGCAGTAGCACCGAGTGTTCCTGCAGTAAACAGTAGTTTAAGAAGGGATCTATTTGAAAAGTACCATACTAATTGAGTACCAACAAATTGAACTCTTACTACCAAAATTAGACTCCACTTTATATATATATATATATATATATATATATATATATATATATATATATATATATATATATATATATATATATATATATATATATATATATATATATATATATATATATATATATATATATATATATATATACATATATATACATATATATATATATATATATATATATATATATATATATATATATTCTTCAGCAGTAAAAATTAGCATATGCCTAAAGATTGGAAAATACATATTTAATTACTAAAAAATATAGGTTCTATCCTGCGGCTTTAAGTAAACGAATAAATGTTTTGTCCCAACTTCAATAAAAATTAATAAACAAAAATAACTGTTTAGTACGGTATACAATTTGATTGAACTAACATAAGAGACACATTTATTAGTATGCAGAGTATGTTGCGTGTCGTCGGGCCAAAACATAGGTTGCCAGTCTTCAAGCCAATAAAAGCAATGTGTATAATTTCAACCGTTCATTATTGTCCACATGTCTCTTTTAGGAGAAAATAACAGCTACCGGTACCCTATGTACATAGATATCCATTAATCAAGTATTACCGTAGTATGTTTTCTGTTTATTTGTAAAAATAAAAGAATGAAAGGAAAATTCTGGTCATTGGTAGATATAACGCAATAACAAATCTGAATTTGACATTGAAGGTACCCGTAGAATATTGAAAGCTACAGCGACGACAGTGGTCAAATATGGCTCTGAAGCATGGGTGCTCCGAAAAGCGGACGAAGATTTGCTAGATGTTTTCCAGAGAAATTGCCTACGGATTGTTCTGGGTACCCGGCTAACTGACCGTATTTCAAAGAGTAGACTGGACGAAAAATGTGGTTCAATCCCACTCTCTAGGACTATAATGAAAGAAGGGTCGAGATGGCTAGGGCACGTTCTGTGGATGGAAGATGACAGATTGCCGAAGATTACCCTTTTCGGCCAACCGTCTAGGGATAAATGGAAAGCAGGGCCGTCCTCACCTGGGGTGGGAGGATGTTATAAAGAAATATTTAAAGGAAATGAGAACTTCCTGGGAGGGTGTAAAGAGGGAGGCTTTGAATAGATTGGGATGGAGGAGGAGCGTGCGTTGCTGTGTTGGCCTCAGGCGGTTTGGCGATCTGGTGAGTTGTTAGTAGTAGTAGCAGTACCCGTTTCTAAAGAGATAAGATAAGAAGTAGTTTTTAAACTTCCTATTTTTTTCTCTCTTTAAAAACGACATTTTCTGGTTGAATTAAAGATCGCTTGTCTTTAATACTCAACTGTTGATTCTCCATTTTCTTTCTATTGTTAGTTTCTTAGAACAAGCAAAAAAGGAGATTTGGTTACTTTTAACTTTATAATAAAAAACATACACGTTTACGTTACCGATTTAACCAAACAGAGAAGGCGTTAAAGGTGGATGAATACTAAACAATATCTGATTTCAGAAAAGGTTTTCAAGCCATATATATCTAATTTTCTTTGTAAAACCTTTCTTCCTTGATTTCTCTTAGCTACATCTTTGTTAAGATTATGAAGTTGGCTAAATTTCAGGGATACTCATACAGACCCATAGCTGCTGTAACTTTGGAGGGATGGGGGCAGGAAGTCAACTGGCCCAAAGAATATTTCAGGATCAGGAAAAAGACTTCAATGTGGCAAGCCTTGAGTGCAGGAGTAGGTTAATCTTTACCACTGTAAATATTTGTCACTTAAAAGTTTATATTAGTAAAGGTTTAATTATGCTAATTCAAACAAATAAATAGGGAACCGCAAATACACAATAAGAAATCCAAACGTCCGTATGCACAAACATTGGTGTTTTGAATCAACATAAAAAAATTAATTATTTTTTTTATTAATATTCTCACCTTTATGTCCACAGAAAATTCCCGGATAAATACATTTTTGTAGCCATTTTAATTTTAATGGAAATGTCAGAAAATCCAGTTCTACAATGCACATACACAAAGACAACAAAACAATACAGCTAGTGCAATAATAAGAATGCTTTCCCTTTCACTAAAATGCCAGAAAATAAAATGAAGTAAAATAATTATTTTCAAAACCCGAAAGGTATTATTCTTGTAACCTGTGCTGATACATGTTCTAATAAATACACTGCAAAGATAATCCAGTAAAGGACAATATTTTTTATTAATGAAAACAGACCATATTTTGTAAATAAAATAAAAGGCGAATTGAATAATTCAATGTTTTCGAAAAAACTCCATAGCGGCATCAGCAGCAATTTTCCCGGGGGCTCCCATAACACCACCTCCTGGATGGGCACCTGACCCGCATAGAAATAAACCCTTAACAGGACAAAACGGAAATCCACTGAATTTCGTAGGTCGAGCAATATAGAGCTGATCAAGTCTCATGGATCCGTGGAATATGTTGCCACCAGTTAAACCGAAAATTGATTCTAAGTCAACGGGACTTAGTATTTCATATCCAATTATCGATTGCTTAAAGCCTGGAGCATACTCTTCAGCAGTATCAAATATAAGCTCAGCATAATTTTGCTTTTTCTCCTCCGTCCATTCTTCACCATCAACTAATTCGTAGGGTGTATATTGAGTAAAAAACAAAGCTACATGTTTACCAGGTGGGGCTAATGTTGGGTCGAGACTAGATGGTAGTACCATTTCTATCATAGGTTTCCTAGAAATTCTGCCAGCTTCACCATCAACGTATGCATCGTTGATCATACTCATTTTTTCGCAATTCAGATGTATAGTGCACTGGTGATGGGCATAGGCGAGGGTGATTCACTTGGATCCGCCAAAAAGTTTGGCAACGAATCTAATGCGACGTTAATTTTAGTAGTTGCCGATGTATAATCAACATTTTTATCAATTTGGTGAAGCCTTCATCAAGGTGATCAGGGGAGACGAGGTCCAGGTAAGTAACTTTGGGTGTTGCGTTTGATAAAACTAAACTGCTTTTAATACACTGTCCATTAAGCAGTTCTACACCCTGAACAGTACCTTTATCAACTATTATACTTTTGACACCAGCATTAACGCTGATATCAGTACCATTAGAAATCGCAACATTTGCAATCGATTGTGACACACTTCCCATTCCACCTTCAACATAAGCCCATGCACCTTTTTGTCCATTAATACCTCCCATCATATGATGGAGGAGAACGTAAGCACTCCCTGGCGTTTCAGGACTCATCATTGCTCCAATCACGGAATCAGTTGCAAGAGTTGCCTTGAGCACATCAGATTCAAACCAAGTGTTCAATACTTTAGCAGCAGGTGAAGACATAAGATCATAGAAATCTGCAACATTTCTACCTACTAGATTTGCGAATTTCACTACTGGTTTTGCAGATTTATACAATTTCAGAATCGATCGTTCATTTAAATTCGGTGGAGCGTTATCCAGTAAAGGTTCTATTGCTTGTATAAATTTAAAAAGCCAATCTTCATACTTTTCAAAGGCTTCTGAATCTCTTAAAGAAAATTTGGCAATTTCATTTTTGTTGAAGCAAGGATCACTAGACAGAGTCAATGACTTTGCCCGACCTTCCCAAAACTTTTCTTTCAGAGGAGTATAAGAACTCGGACTTCTCGGGTACAGTCTCAAACCATTATCTTCTAAATTTAAGTCACGAATGATCTGAGGTCGCAGGAGGCTTAGCAAGTACGAAGCTCTCGAAAACTTAAACCCTGGGATAATTTCCTCTGTGACAGCGGCCCCACCGATAACATGTCTCTTCTCAAGAACGCAGACGTTTAATCCTTTCTTCTGTAAGTAAGCAGCAGCAACAAGACCATTATGACCCGACCCAATGACAACTGCGTCATAATTTGTTTTCAGTTCCTTCACATATTTAGTTAGTTTTGACTTTGTAAATAAAACTGAATTCAGCCTCATTTTTCACTGATACGTGCGTCAAAAGCAAATTTTCAAGACAAACTGAGATACAAGACCCTACTTTACATACAAGATAAACATGTGATCTGGCATAATGACAGGCTCCTTTTTCTTTCTTTTTTTAGCGAGCACTCCAGCTTCAGGCGACATTACAATGCAAGGTGTTTTTATAGTGGAAGTAACAGTTTCAAAAAATCCGGTTTATATCTTTTGAATTCAGCTGAATTAACTGAATCAAGCGAAATTAGCAAAATTTAGGAAATTAAACGAATTAAGGATTATTGAAAAGCAAGGAACAGCATAGTTAAGTCTTAGCGTAACAGATCATTACCCCGTCCAAAATCAAAACACATTGTACATATTTTTCTAATTTTGAAGTTATAAGAATGGACATTGATTTTTGTACTTTTTTTTAATGCTTCTCGTTTTGGGCTTCATATTGTACCGTGTTTATAAGAAACAAATTGGGCCTGCCTATCATAAGTCTGGAGCACAAGAGGGCAAAGCCCCTCCCGAGTGAAGCCCCGCCCCAAGGAACCTGGTGTTCAGCTCCAAAATGACAGAGTTTTTGGTCCCGGGGCTGAGCGCCCTGGAGAAATAAAAAATTCTCAAAACCCAGAAAAACCAAAAGAGGTTTTGAATTAGAAAAAAGGGGGGGGGGACATCCCCAAAATTCAAGCGATCTTAATGAAAAGATCGCTTGATTCAGCAGATCAAAATACCCTACTGTAGAGGTTTTTAGTCGCTATCTACAAGAATATGGGATATGGAACGGAAATAAAAAGCTCTGGTGCCATTCTTAAGAGACCAAAAAGATCGGATGGCAACTAGCGCCCCTCCCATGTCCACTTTTCTCCAAAGACATCTGAGCAAAATTTTTAGATAGCCACTTGATTCTGAATAGTTGAAATGTCCAATAAATATGCCTCTAGAGATGACATGACCCCTCGCAGACCCTGGGAAAAGGGCTGTAAGCAATGCAATTTACCCACTGTTTACATATAGCATTTTTTTATTAGGAAATGAAAGGATTTTTGGGGGGGATTTTCGCCAGTGGGGATTTTTAATGGGGAGAATTTTCCATGGGGATTTTCTGGGGTGAATCTTCCAGGGAAAATTTTACATGGGGGATTTCTTGGCATGATTTGAAAAAAGCTCAGAAATTTAAAAACACAAGTTTTGTCAACTGAAAGTAAGGAGCAACTTAACTCTTAAACCAACAGAAATTATTCCGTATATGAGGGGGGCTGTCCCTTCATCAACACTCGCTCTTTACGCTAAAGTTTGACTTGTTGTTGCAATTATTCAAGAAAGACTGCTCAAATACAAAGGTCGTTGAGTTTAAATGAGAAGTAATTTTTAAGAGTTTTTAAGACTTTAGAACAACGAGCGAAGGTTTAGCATGGGGCAGCCTCCCTGATATACGGAATAATGTCTGTTCATTTTAACTATTATTGCTGTTCTTTACTTTGGATGATACTTTTTAGACAGAGAGATGCTGTAGAAAAAGTTATAAGAGAGGAAGAGTGCGATTTTAGAAAGAGTAGAGAACGTGTCGACCAAATTTTCACTCTTATGTTAGTAATTGAGAAGTGCCTAAGTTATCAAACACCTTTAGTCTTCATGTTTCTAGATTATGAGCAAGCGTTCAATTCTGTTGATAGAAGAGCTATAGCCTAGGTCTTATCCTTGTATGGTGTACAAGACAAATACACAAAAGTGACTAGTGCTATATAGGAGAATAACAGTGCTACACTTAAGGTTGGAAATGACGTATTAATTCAGGAGTTAAGCAGGGTTGTGTTCTATCCCCCTTTATATGGATCATTTTGATGGACTTTGTCTTAAGGAGCACAGAAAAGGCAATGGGAGAACACGGGATTAAATGGAGAGGAAAAACTTTCCTGGACTTAGATTATGCTGATGATTTTAGCATCCTAGATGAAAGTGTGAGCAAAATGAATGAACTTTTAGAAGTTTTGCGGGTTCAGAGTGCTAGAATAGGTTTAAAAATTAACGTTAAGAAGACTAAGTCACTAAGGCTAGGAATAAGTGAAGATGAAAAGGTGACACTGGGTAACAAAAAGATTGATCCGGTGGACAGCTTCACTTACCTTGGTAGTATTATTAGTAAAGACGATTGGAGCAGTGAAGATTTCAAAAGTAGAATAGCTAAGGCTCAGGGTGTTTTTTCACAGTTGGAAAAAGTTTGGAAGAATAGGAAGATAAATCTGCAAACCAAGACTAGAATATTGAAAGCTATGGTGATGACAGTAGTCAAATATGATTCTGAAGCATGGGCGCTCCGAAAAGCGGATGAAGATTTGCTAGATGTTTTTCCAGAGAAATTCCCTACGGATTGTACTGGGTACCCGGCTGACTGACCGTATTTCAAACAATAGGTTGCGAGAAAAGTGTGGTTCAATCCCGCTTTCTAGGGCTATAATGAGAGAATGATTAAGATGGTTAGGGTACGTTCTGTGGATGACAGATGACAGAATGCCGAAGATTGTTCTTTTCGGCCAACCGTCTAGGGCTAAACTGAAAGTAGGTCATCCGCGGTTTCGGTGGGAGGATATCATAACAAAAAGATTTAAGGGAAATGGGAACTTCCTGGGAGGGTGTAAAGAGGGAGGATTTGAATAGATTGGGATCAAGGATGAGCGTTCGTAGCTGTGTTAGCCTCAAACGGCTTGGTACTATGCGGTGAGTTGTCAGTAGTAGTAGTTTCAGCTTAATTGATTGCCGAGTTCGTTAACTAGATTAGATGATGATACAAACTATAAACATTCAACTCTTCAGACCCTCAACTACCTAAGCCCAAAGGTAGTTGCTAGTTGGGAAGTGCAAACTTGACTCCTTTGTTGTCAGGGATCTTCGCACAAGGGAATTGTATGAAAATAAATATTTGTAGTGTTTTAGTTCTGATGAAGGGACAATCCACCTGAGATTATTCGAAAGGTGTTATGTTACACAGCAAGATTATTTGAGGAGAGCAGAAAAAGGAAAAACGGATTTGTGTTTTTTTTTTTGTTTTTTTTTTACTGTCTTTAACATTAATAAAAATCTTTTTGATAACTCAAAAACATTTTGCACATAACGTGCTATTATTTTGGATCCTTTATTAATTTCGTACATGGTTAGTAAATACTGAAGACACTATAAATGTTTGGATAACAAGTGCATACGACTTACCTGATCTAGGTCGAGAATGACCTGATTCATAGCCAGGTGCTGAAATAGTTTGCACGGATTCAGACATCTTGTCGTCTTGTTCTAAGGATTCGTCCGACACAACAATAGATGGTGCTGGCAAAGATGTCTGAAAAACAAATAAATAAAATATTAGTATTTACATTAGCTACGATACAACAAATCAACTTGTTAGGAGGATTCCTCTTGATTCTATGTTCATTTGGTGTGACAAAATGTCCTGAACAGGGAATGTTTTCAACCAGCTAATTACACAGGAATTGATTAGTAGGAGTTTACATGGCAAGTTTACCGTCGTGTAGGCTATGCCTGGATATAGGTCGCTCAGCATTCACAAAAAAAGTCCATAGGGTCTAAAAATCCAGACAGTCCCTGAGAAACAAAAAACACAATTTGCCTGTTTTATTGATAATATAGGCCTACGCTTAAAAATGTATCAGTAAAAATATATTTTTAATTTTTAGGTATTTGCTTTTACGCTTGGTTACGGAGAATATATTTAAATACATATTTTATGGACTAGGTAAAAATTGCTTCTAAACAATTTTTTAGTTTTCTAATTGTCGAATTGGGTTTAGTATCCTTTAATCAGATGAGGTGTTGCCAGTTTTCGGATAATCCTTATTTTTAGAGAGAATCGTACTATAAATTCATAATATAGAGTAAACCAACTGCTTTGACGATAAAAACTAAGGCGATACCAGGGTTTCGAACCCGATCCATCAGTTTCATGGTGATTTCGAAAATGGAACAGACTTGTATCGCTATTTTGACCAAGATCTCTAAAACAAAAACGTCGGAGCAACCAGTTTCAAAAACTTGATCGGGAAATTCGAATTTGAGTCGCCAGTACCATAGAATTTCGATTTTGTGGTAAACTAATAAAATCTGTCGTATATTTTTCTGTTAGTTATTTATATTTTTAAACGAGAATCCCCTTTTAAGATCTGCTAGTTTCGGCTATAGTACTCTGAGTAGGCGGGCACAGGAATTTGTAAGACGGGGACGAACTATCTAGAAGGTAGTGTTTGATTCGGTATACTAAATTGCCCCCCAAGGTGTTATTTATGTCAGTGTAAGTGAGTTAGTTCAAAATTTTATTAGGTAATTCCACAGTAGGGTAAACAGTCACTTTTGGACAACCTCACATAGACTAGACAATCCCTTTCTGGACAAATTTTGTAAGTATTTAACAAGAAAGTACTAGACTTAGGCGAATAAAAATTTCAGAGATATTCAAGAGTTAATATTTAAGCTGATAGTTAAAGGTTTTACTCACATCTTTCTTCTACTATCTTCGAAACATCAACGAAAGTTAGTCCAGGGAGTGGACTCTAGGCTACTATGTGATTATCTTGTAAAATGTTGAGCTAACTCACTACAACTATACATTCCACCTGGCAATAGCAGAAAATATTTTTAAGTCAGTACCACCGCTTAATTTACACCACAGTATAAAGATATAGCAGTAAGTTTACCGCAGATAATTTCTGGCTCTTCATTCTCGGTGCGAAAACAGCTCATCCCACTTCTTCTTGCATTAGCGCGTACAAACAGCTCCTCTCATTTGATCTGCCATCAGCGGTCCAATTACCCTGGAACGCGTATTTTGGCAGAAACTTTCTCAAAATGCCTTTGAAAACCAACTTGAGACTTCGAAACCTACTTTTAATTCCTAAAAACATCTAATAATAACATTGCACTACTAATTACCGATTTCCATATATGTATTAAATATATTAATTTAAAATTAGCTGTTTTTTTTTTTTAATTTAGTGTTCCAACGTTGAAGCCAAGTTTCTCGTTCAAGAGAAATCTGACTTGTCTACCCGTGAAAAGATCTAATGTCGCTTATGTTTCTACGTTCTCTGGAGCACTCGCACCTCGGTCCGGGTTTTTATAATGGGTGAGATAGGGAAAGATCATACTTCCTATAGTTTATCTACTGTGATTTACAGAGAATTTACAGAAAAGGACACACTTTGCCTCCCACTTCGTATTGGAAGAGAGGAGGCTGCAAAAAGAGTAATTCAAATCTAACCTAACATGGATTAGTTGGATAGACCAAGAGAGGCCACTAAGAATTAAACTCCGGAAATTTCGCTTCAATACATTCACACTAATAGAAATAGTATCTTTGAAGGAAAAAGTATACTTCCCAAAAATCTCTGTAACTTTATTCCCCTAGATCAAGTAGGGCTAAACCCTACTTTAATATTAGTTAAAACTTTTCCGGGAAGTTATTGTTTACCCTATGTAGGTGAGTCCGTAAGGTGATTGTTTCCCTACTATGTAATTACCAACTAAATTTTAAATTGGCTCAGTCAAACTGACATAAATAGCACTTCTAAAGCAATTCAGTCTATCAAATCAAGAATGGCTGGAGGCAGGCATGTATTTAAAAATTTATTTAGGGGGATGAGTAGATTCATCCCCCCCCCAAAAAAAAAACAGCAAACAAATTGTAAGAAAAAATGGGTAAAATCATAAAAATATACACGTTCATACTAGAGGCTTGGTCAGGCTAGTGCGCAAGAATTTTCATCGAAGCGGGAGGGGGACATTAACAGTTGTTGTTGTTGTTAGTTTGTTTTTTTTTTGGGAAGGGGGGGGCAATAATTAAAAATTATTTGTAGTTTAAATAAGAACCACCCAGAAATACAAAAAGAAAAATATAGATTTAGGGAGAGGGCGGTACCAAGGTCCCACCTCTACGTGTGTCCCTTGACTAGGCCAATAAGACTCCGTAAGTAGACTACGTAAGCAGCAATTTTTTTAGAGGGGCAAAATTTTGAGGGACACAACAAACGTAAAAAAAAACAAATTGTACAGAAAATTCAGGAGTATCATAGAAATTTCGAGGTTCCAAAGAAAGTAAAGGCTCCAAGCCCCCCCCCCCTACCCTACCTACGTATCTAGGATTCTCCATCTTTTCCCATTTTACGTTTTGTAATAGCTTGGAAAAAAAGTCACTCCTAATTTTCCAAAATCACAGATGTAAGGGCAAAATAACCTCTTAAATTTGTCACTGTATGGCACCTCTGCAACTACATCTTCTTGATCTAAGGATGTTATGTGAATTTATAAGCTCTTTAATTAATGACTAAGTGAGATCTCGAAAAGAAAGCCCTGAAAAATTATCATTTAAAAATCCAAAGAATGAGTCAGATGTTTCAACCGCGAAAGCACTTTTATTTTACACACTTTTTGGGGCACTTATAATGTCCAAGATGGGCGCTTATACCCTAAGGGGTGAGGTGCTCTCCTTGGAAAATCTAATTATTTTTACGACCCTATCGCCCAAAGTCCCCCCCCCCCCCGAAATGAATCTAAACCAAATTGTATTTGATATTTTTTTTTGCACATTTTAGACCACCACTGCAACCTTTTTACGCTTTCTTTCTACCCTTCATATCACTATCCGTATATTCATCCGTATATTCAATTATATCAATTTCCGTACCTGAATGCTGGTAAATAATCTTGATCTCTCGTTATAAGGACAAATGTGACAAATTTGAAGTCTAGCATTATTGCATAATATCAGCTGTAAATATTGCGAAACTTGCCGCTTTGATTCATTAAAATTAGGACAAGGTAATCAAGAGAAATCTTTTAGGCCTCTTTCACGCCTAGAAAATAACAATTTTATCTCAGAGAGCCACCATCAGCCCTGGCGTATAGACTACATCATTCCGAAAGAAAATTGCAACTCCTTTTATAAATTCGATTTCTTTAAAATATATCCATATTTTGAAAAAAAAAAGTAAAATAGCGCTTTTAAGCATATCAGTCAAAGGACGGCTGAGAAAATTTTGGAAACCACTAGGAATTTGTGTACAATTTCACGTGAAAATGAATATAAATTTCTTTTAAAAGTAGCATTACTTGCTATGACTGTAGTCAAACCCACCTTTCTAGAAAACGGAAAATTATTCCAAATTTCGTATCTTGTCACGAGCAAACTGTCTTATAGCAGGCTTTTAAATTATTCAGCGTGATGCCCAATATACTCTCCTTTACAACCGGTACCAACTTTGGTTATCAAAATTTACCATCTCACTTTCACATTAAGGCACTGTCGAACTTCTGGAGCAGAGTATATCTTCTCGTAAATGTCTATGATGTTTCCGAAGTTGCTGTGGTACTCTTCTGAAATACAGGACAAACGAAAGAAAGACCGCATTGAAATCTCAAAGCCAGTATTGATAAACAGGTTTCCGCTGCATAGTGAGATATTGCTCAGTCCGTGACAAAGATTTAAGCTTTAGCTTTTTGGGGTTTAGGGGGACTAAAAGGTAGCAAGGTTAGGTTACATATTTAATATGTGCTATGCTGTACCCCCACCCCACCCCCTAATGTGAAAATATATAGCCCAAATTTGTCCATAAACTGTTATGTTTTCATCCTATTTTGTTTTATTTCATTAGCATTATTCAAACTTCGCTTCTCGCATGTGTCCTGTATTTCAGAAGAGTACCGTTTTCTGTTTTGGAAAATCTGCTTTGTTTTGTCTCAAGACCAGGCAATTGGGCTGAAATTTTCACAAAGTTTTGTTGGGAGGGATGACAAGCAGACACCAAACTTTGGTGCGAAGGGACGGGAGAAGGCGACCCCGAACAATGTGTTGGGGGAGGCAAGACAATTTTTCTACAACCGTCACAAAAAGTATACATCACAGTTTTTAATTTTTAATGCTTGCCGTCAGACAGGTTTTCTGCTCGTTAGAAAATGAACAATTCTCCTCTCTTATTATGTTGACTTCTGTGATTATTTAATGAGGTCCATGGAAACCCGAATATTGGTGTTTGTTGCAAATATTTCCAAAGAGCGGTGCCTATAATTTTTTGTGCTTCTTTTATGAAAGAGTGCATCTTGAGCCTAGTAAGAGATGCTTATAGATTTTTTTTTCATGAAATTTTGCCCTTCAAATTTTTAGCGTGATATACAAACAATCACTTTGTTCTCGTCTGATTTAAAAATTTTATACAAAGGTTGCGTTCTCATGCTCAAAGGATTGACTATCCGGCCCGATCTGAGGATCAGCTATTCTTATGGGCGAGGCTCATAATCAAGATAGCACACATGGCTTATGAACTGGAACGCTCAAGGCAGTGGAACACAATATTTGCATGCCTATGACCAGAAGGTACAACGGAAAAAGTTTCGGAAGGAGCACAACAAAAAACATAAAATCTCGAGATTGTGGGTAGAAAGTGGTCCTTGGTGGATGTTGGGTAGACTTACATCCACCACATGACCCCCACCCACCCGCCCCCCGAGGGCATGTGCGTGCGTACTACAGACAACCTGCGATCTTTGATGTGTCTATGATTTGGTTCCTATTTAAAGGAAAAAAAAACTTTCTAACTTACAGCAGGGGACGGCAGTCTATCCATTCTAAAATATTAGGCAAATCCATATATTTTCTAACAGCTCAAAATGCAAACATTACAGCAAATGATATCTAATGAAAAGAAACCTTTCGTCTGAGAACACCTTTCCTCTATACACGATACAATGAAACAGAGTAAGAAGTAGGCTTTAAAAAACCAGTTCCTCAGCCGTTTATTGCTCCGTAGATCCGGAACACAAATTTTAATGAAAAACATTAGTCACATGGTCTTATTTTACAATAAACCGCAGGAAATCTTAAAAAAGCAGTACCATAAAAACGCACCACCCCTCTAAGATGAGCGACGAGTGTAAAGTTGACAAAATGCTAGGCTACTATACGACGTTTAATCAAGGTCACACTAAAGGTTGAACACCAAAATTTTTTTTGTCCCTTTGTGCCCGGGTCACATTATAGTTACGGTTATCCATAAAATCAAAACTATTCATGACTACAGCGCCAATTAGAGCCAGTCGGTCATTTTTTAACTTCCATTTTTAAACATTGTTCAACTTCCAAGGGTAAAAACCATAATTGAACAGTCAGAGTAAAGACTTATCGTGTAATTTTTTGATATAAGAAAAGTTTTTTGCATGGAACAGCAGCTTTAACTATTTGCAAGATGAATCAGCCAAAGATACAAACGCTTAGTATCAGAAGGCGATAGTTGTGAATAAATTAGTATTGCTAAAATCTTTTTAAACCATATTTTAACACCTCAATTTTTCGCTTCAGTAGCGCAACTGTGACGTTAAACGAAGGGAAGACTAACATCATTCACAAATCTTGCTTTTGTATCAATTAAATAAAAAAAACAAGTTTTTTTAAACTGAAAGTAAGGAGCGACAATAAAACTTAAAACGAACAGAAATTATTCCGTATATGAAAGGGGCTGTCCCCTCCTCAACGCCTCGCTCTTTACGCTAAAGTTTTTTATTGTTTTAAAAAATAAAGTTGTGAGACAGAGTCAAACTTTAGCGTAAAGAGCGAGGCGTTGAGGAGGGGACAGCCCCTTTCATATACGGAATAATTTCTGTTCGTTTTAAGTTTTATTGTCGCTCCTTACTTTCAGTTTAAAAAACTTGTTTTTTTTATTTAATTTTTGAACGTTTTTGAATAAATGCAGGTTTTGATCTTGGCTCACCGTACATGAATAATTAAAACAAAATTTTCATATTAATTTACTTTTATTTAGTTAAATGGCTTTCTCGAAACTTGTTTAATTATATTTACGACCGTTTTTATTAGTAATAAATATACGTAACTTACGAATTAACTTACGTAACGAACTTCTATATTCATATATTTTTAATTTGTTTATTAGGGGGTTCGCCCCCTAGTCAATACCTTGCTCTTTAAGCGAAAGTTCGAATTTTGTTCCAATTCTTTAAAAATGACCGCTTAATCACAAAGGCCGTTAATTAGAATAAATAGCTCTTATGAAAGTACTAAAAAATCTTTGGCTTAAAGAGCGAGGTATTGACTACGGGGTGAACCCAATCATATATGTAATATTTTCTGTTCGTTTGAAGTTTCGATGTTGCTGCTATTGCAGTTGAAATAGTTGTTTTTTTATATTAAATTTCTGATCTTGCTTTAAATAATGCTGGGAAGTCCGGCGTCCCCTTCATAGCAATGTCCCTTCCCCCATGAAAACTTCCTTCATGGAAAGATCCTCCCACATAACCCCCGAACCACCCCCCCCCACTACCAGGAAAAATCTCCCCTGAAAACGTCTGTATACTTCCAAATAACCAATACTATATGTTAACATTGGGTAAAGTTCATAACTTTCAGCCCTCCCCCCGGGAATTTCGGGGGATTAAGTCATCCTAAAAGGCATACTTATTATATTTTCGAACATGCTGAACAAAATGGCTATCTCAAAATTTTGATCAGGTGACTTTGGGAAAAAAATGAGCGTGGGAGGGGGCCTAGTTGCCCTCCATTTTTTTTGGTCACTTAAAAAGGGCACTAGAACTTTTAATTTCCATTCCAATGAGCCCTCCCACGATATTCTAGGACAACTGGGTCGATACGATCACCCCTGGGGGAAAAAAAAAAAACAAAAAAAAACAAATAAACACGCACCCGTGATCTTTCTTCTGGCAAAAAATGCAAAATTCCACATTTTTGTAGATGGGAGCTTGAAACCTCTACAGTAGGGTTCTCTGATACTCTGAATATGATGGTGTGATTTTCATTAAGGTTCTATAACTTTTAGGGGGTCTTTCCTCCTTTTTTCAAAAATCAGCCAAATTTTCTCAGGCGCCTAACTTTTGATGGGTACAATTAAACTTAATGAAACTTATATATTTGAAATCAGCATTAAAATCTGATTCTTTTGATGTATCTATTTGTATCAAAATACCGTTTTCTAGAGTTTCGGTTACCATTGAGCCGGGTCGCTCCTTACTTACAGTTCGTTACCACGAACTGTTTGATAGCTGTGACTTCGGTGCGGCTTGGGCGTTACTCGGGAAGGTCCACTTTCATAGACTATTCCCAGGATTTCTGTCTATTTTAGTACAGTGTAGACAGCGAAACATTACCCTTTAGAGTAATTAAATATATAAAAAAAAGTTTTTCAACTGACAGTAAGGAGCAACATTAAAACTTAAAAAGAAAAGAAATTATTTCCGTATATGAGGGGAGGGGGTTCCCCATCCTTAACGCTAACGTTTTTAGTACCTTTTAAAAGGCTTCTTTTTCTAATTAAACGACCTTTGTGTTTCAGAAGTTGTTCTTAAAGAATTGGGATACAAAGTCAAACTTTAGCGCAGAGAACGAGGTAATGAGGAGGGGGCAATCCCCCCCCCATATACAGAGTAATTTTGGTTCGTTGTAAGTTTTAATGTTGCTCCTTACTTTCAGTTGTAAAAACTTGATTTTTTTAATTTATTTAATTCCTAATAGTTTTTCAAACAATTCCGGAAAATCAGGCCCCTCCTCCATGGAAAATTCCCTCCCTCGCGGAAAATTCGTCCACGGAAAGTTTCTTCCACGAATAATACCCCCGGACAATTCTATCCTCGCTGAAAATTCACACAAGAAATTTCTTGTGGACGATTTCACCTGATAAATTCTCCCCGGACACTTCCCTCCCCATGGAAAATTCATCCCGTGTAAAATCCCCTAGCAGATAATTCTCCCCTAAAAATGTCTGTGTACTTCCCAATAACAAATACTACACATAAACAACGGGCAAATTTCATAAATTACAGCCCTTTCCTCAGGGGCTGTGGGGGACACGTTATCCCCAAAAGCATAGTTATTGGACCTTGCAACTATGTTGAACAAAATATATACCTCAAAATTTTGATCGGACGACTTTGGAGAAAATAGGGGCGTCGGAGGGGACTGGTTGCCCCCCTATCTTTTTGGTCACTCAAAAACGGCAATAGAACTTTCAATATCCGTTCGAATGAGAACTCTCCCAATATTTTAGGACTATTGGTTCGATACGACCGCCCCTGGGGAAAGCAAAAAAAAAAAAAATAAAAAAAAAATAAACACGACTCCGTGATCTTTCTTCTGGCAAAAATACAAAATTTCACATTTTTGCAAATGGGAGCTGGAACCCTCTAAAGTGGGAATCTCTTATATATCCTGAATCTGATGGTGCTATATCCGTTAAAATTCCTTACCTTTTCGGGGTATTTCCCCCGTTTTTTGCGAATCAGGCAAATTTTCCTAGGCTCGTAGCTTTTAATGGATAGCATTAAACTTAACGAATCTTATATATAGGGAATCAGTGTAAAAGGCCAACTCTTTTGATTTATTAAATAAAAGACTAACAAGTTTTGCTCCTCCACAACACCTCGATGTTACGCTAAAGTTTTTTAGTACTTTAAAAAAAGCTTATTATTGTTCTAATTAAATGAACATACTGTTTCAGGAGTCGTTCTTAAAGAATTGGAACATAATTCAAACTTTGGCGTAAAGAGCTAGGTGTTGAGGAGGAGCAACCCCCCTCATATACGTAATAATTTCTTTTCGTTTTAAGTTCTAATGTTGCTCCTTATTTTCAGTTGAAAAAAACTTGTTTTTTTTATTTAATTTCAGATCATTTTTAAGCAGTTTCATATACGTAATAATTTCTGTTCGTTTTAAGTTTTAATGTTAGTCTTTACTTTCAATTGAAAAAAGTTGTTTTTTTAATTTGATTTCTGATCTTTTTTTTTAAACAGTGTCAGGAAAACTGGCTACTCCTCCTCGGCAAAATCCCTCCTCCACGCGGATTTATTCTCCAGATAATTCAATTCTGGTGAAAATTTACCCCGGACAATTATCCTTAACATCTCCGCGCGTAAAATTGAGTCGATAAAGAGAAAACAAGACATAAGAATTTCACATAGGAATTCTGGCAAATTCGCCCAGTGTAAAATTTCCTCTGAAAAATTCAACCCCTAGAAAATTATCTCCGTGGAAAATCTCACCAGCAGAAAATTCATCCTCCCCTACACACAAAAGTGTATGCACACTTCCCAATAACAAATACTATACGCAAACAACGGGCAAATGCTGTAACTTAAAGATCATTCCCTAGAGGTTGTGGGGGGTCATGATATCTCCAAAGGCATAGTTAATCGGTCTTTCAACTATGCTGAACAAAATGGTCATCTCAAAGTTTGGCTCAGACTATTTTGATAAGAAAACGGACTAGGGAGAGGGCCTAGTTGCCCTCATATCTTTTTGTTCACTCAAAAATAGAACTAGAACTTTTAATTTCCGTTCAAATGAGGCCTCTCCCGAAATACTAGGACCGCTGGGTCGATACGATCACTCCTGGGAAAGACAAAAAAAAAAAAAAAAAAAAAAAAACCTATCCGTGATCTTTCTTCTGACAAAAATGGCAAACAATAATATGACTTTCAGGGGGTGTTTCCCCCTTTTTTTGAAAATCAGGCAAATTTTCTCAAGCTCATGGCCTTTGATGGGTTAGACTAAACTTAATGAAACTTATATATTTGAAATCAACATAATAATCCGATTCTTTTGATATATCTATTGGTATCGAAATTCCGTTTTTTGGGGGGGTTTCGGTTACTAGTGAGCCGGGTCGCTCCTTACTTACAGTTCGTTACCACGAACTGTTTGATCTGTTGATGTAAAAACTCGGTTTTTAAGAGTTTTGGTTAGCCTACTATTGAGCCGAGTCTCACCTTACTTATAGTTACTTACTTAAAACAGTTTGTATAAGATATTAAATTAAGAAGCAATATAACCGCTCGAAACAAGGTTTAAGTACTCAACTTTGTTTATTACAAAACACTACCCCATTTCCAGAAATTAGATGTCTAAGACAAAATTATCCAGCAAATTCGTCTCTCTTGAGAATCAGGGGCTCAATACGTTGGAAAGCCCGTAATTATTACTTTAAACTCCTATTAAAGCCGCTTTCACTTCGACTGAAACAACGACGTTTCTACTATTAACTGTGTTGCGAAGCAACACTATTGCTTCCGTTACTGTTTTTTTTTTTCTCGTGACTAGTGGTATGCAGCGGAAATGGAAAGAGATGCATGCTCAACATTTTCAAGGATATAGGAATCGTGAAACGGGGCAGAAATATTATAGAGAGGTTTGTAAACTTTCCAGTAATTTTCAAGAAACAAATTAAAACCTCTGTTACCTCATACTGGTATCAAACTACAATATTATCCTCAGTTGGAAAGTAAACTTTGCCAAAACAATTTTATATCGTGCTCTTGCAGATGATCTTGCGAAGTTACCTGATTTGTTTCGTTTTTACATTTAGTTTTGTCTTATGTTTCTATTATATAGTCGAAGTAACTCTGCCCACACATTCCGAAGGCCCGATGCATCGTCTCCCCTACGGTGAAAACACTGCAGAAAAGCAACATACGAATCTAATACCATGTTTTTTGAAATCATCGAGTCAAAAAACATTGGGGGCAACATTTTGACTAGCCATATCGCACAACTCTCGAGGATACTGTTTACCCCTCCCCCTTCCCCACTAAAGGAGGAAATCGAACCGAGCCCAGCGATAAAACAATATAACTTTCTTTTTTCGAGTTCTCCGCATAGAAAAAGAGTAGACGTGAAACTCGAGCGCACAATAAATCTCACCCTGAATTTTTCCAATTTTCCCCCTTTTCCCCTGTTCCGCCAAGGGGATTTTTGGGGACTTTTGATATGTTGTACAAAATTTCTTTCTCTACAAGACGGTGTAAAAATCTTTTATATTGCAATTTTGTCCCAGAGTTTCGTAGATTTACTGGACTATCGGTACTTGTATGATAAACCCACTACCGCTCAAGTTGTTGATTCATTTATGCATTATAGAACCGTTTTTTTTCGTTAGTTTCCTTCATCTTAGCGTGAGACAAGACAAAGAGAAGTGACAGAATAGATGGAAAACGTATAATTTGGGCTATATATTTGCACATTAGGGGTGGGGGGGGGTAAATTATTTTGACATTGTGAAGTCAGAAAACAATTCTTACTACATAATATGCAGAATATTTGTACCTAACACATTAGGCATAGAGACCCGCTATACATTACACCCCCCCCCCCCTAATGTGCAAATATATAGCCCAAATTTGTTTCTAAAGTATTATATTTTTATCTTTTTTCGGTATATTTCATTAGGATTGAGCGTCACAGAAACATATTAGAAGAATATTAGGTAGTGGGTATATCATACAAGTACCTACCTCTCTAATATAACCAGAGAACAAAATTCCGTATCTTTTCTAGATTTCTTGAAAATTATTCTGAGAAAATTGATCTCGAATTTCAAATTCCGGGCTTTTCGGTTGCTTTCTGAAATTCTGGATTTGATGCCTCTTGCGCTTTAATCGAGTAATATTATAATAATTACCCAAGATGACATGAACTTTCTTATATACGAGATAGCTTCGTTCACTTACAAATAATTTCCAAAGTTGTCACAACGAATCAATTATTTTTTTTTAGACCATAGAGGAAACTTTTCTAACATGGTAATATTGTATTTCCAACGTGGACGAACAGATCTTGGTCTTCTAAGTTTTGTCTATTTAAAATACCTTGGCTTCGAAACTTAACTTTTTAGAAATTAAGTAACTTTGAACACTGATAAAAGCTTCATATTATCTCTTTGACAACCCAAGCGAAATGTTCGTACCTCTCATAATTTTTGGGGAAATAATGCCAGATATCCTGATTTTGAAGGGAATTTCCAATTTTTTAGATTTTTTTCTATGGTCTTTGATCTTGATGTTTATTATACCTAAACGTTTAATTCCAATGTATTCAAGAAGACCTCCACTCCTCTATACCCGAACTGCACACTAAAAAATAATTTTCAAAGTTGTCATCGCATAGATTTCCTTGATGCCATAGAGGTAACCTTTTTACTAGATAAGGTCTCTGTTCCCTGAAAGTTTAACTAATACCCTTAGCGTTAGCAATAGCAGTAGTCAGATTAGCAGAAGCAGTAGAGTTAGTAGTAAGCAGTAATAGTGTTCATATTATGCCCTTATGGTCTAGTTCTATATCCCCTCCTCATGCCCTGACAGTTTCAACTTAATACTTTTAGCCATTTCTGATATATTACTTGTACGTCTTTTTGATAGCCTGCATGCACATAATGTGTTTTGATTTAGCCCTACATCCCCCTAAGCAGTCCCTGAAAGTTCTACATTAATACCACCTAGCCTTAGTAATAGTAGTACTAACTGTAGAAGTAGTACCAGTATCATGGTTGCAGCGGTAACTGCAACCCATTAAAGAGCGAACCACAGCCCATAGTAACCAAAAGTTATAAAACGCGTTTTGAAAAAAACTGCCAAGTGAAAATAAATTTCCATCTGACACTGACTCAGTGATGGTAACTATTATTTCGGTTCGTCATAAAACTAAAAGTTTATTGCGAAAGAAAATTATCATGATTTCGAAAACAAGGCCTCAAACCCTTGAAAATGGCGTCAGATCCAAATGAAAATTGTACCATTGGAATCAGCAAGGTCGGAAACCTTGTACAGAGAAATTACAGTCCCCCATCGGTAGCACCCATCTGTCTCCCGTTTTTTGTTAATTTTTTTTTTTCAACAGGCCTAGCGGGCTACCAAAGCATCATAGAGAGATGTTTAAGGCCCATTCAAACGCTATTTCTCATATCTACGTGCTTTTTATAAATTCAGCCATCTACAAGTGCCATATTGCAGTAAAATGGCACTTTTTGTGCCATTTGTCAAGGGATGGCAATAGTAAGCTACCAGAACATCGTAGACAGACCTTTTATAGCCCATATAAAAGATATTGCTCATACCTACGTCCCTCATATAAATTCCACCGTCACCAAGTTCCAAATAGCACTAAAAACGGCTCTTTTGGTGCCCTGTTTCAAGTAGAAAAGCTGGGGCTATTGAGCTAGCAGAACTTATAGGAGTGATGTTTAATGGCTCATTTAAAAGCTATTGCTCATATATACGTGCTTTTTCTTTTATCAATTTACCATTCGTAAGTGCACTGAAAACAACACTTTTGGTGCCACTTCTTAAGTGGAAAACCCTTTTAGGATCAATCCCTTTTAAGATAAGGCAACAATCCATTTTAGAATTGTTGTTTTTTTTTACGTTTAATTTGGCAACACTTCTGCACAATGGCTCAGTTCATTGACTGGCTCTCGTATGAAAAGGACATGTCATGATTAATTTGTGCACAAGCTCGAAGTAAATCCATCTTGATCGTATTAGAACTATAGACTAGCTTTAGAATTTGCATCAGAGCCTGAAATTCACTGTTGTATAGAGAGAAATAATCGGATTTCCAGAGTTCATATTTTGTCTTATTTGATCTTCATTTCAAGTAATACTAAAGCATATTTCTTACAATTTAAGACTGTATATTACTCACTATTGGTATTATAGCTGGCGAGACCAAAATCCTACCTGATAAATCAATCCAATATTTCTGTATGCTGTTCAATAACTTCTTGGTTATTAAAAAAATATTTAATTTTACGCTTGTGTTTTTAAAACAATTTTAATTGTATACTGAAAATTACTGATGTCACAACTGGTGTAGGACTATGAAAAGCTTTATAGATTCATTTATTGTTGTCAGGTTACATACTCACGTTTGACTCCCAAATCAATATTCCTGTGTTTTATACTTGACTTTTGTGTTTTCAGTAAAGCGCTAGTTTTTTCTATAATCCTAAACATAATCGGTTGTTTTATTGCACTAGTTTTATTGAAATATATTAGATAGGCTGTGAAGTAATAATTGTTGTTCGTTTTAAGTTTCAACTTCGCTCTTTACTTCCCTCGGAAAAACATTGTTTTTTTAAATTATTAATAGTAGTAGTAGTATGCGCGTAGTGCATTTTATTGGTTAAACATACCCCTGAACATGTCCTGAAAGTTTCAATCTAATACTCTAAGCAGTTCTTGAGATACTGCTGATACGGGATTTGGACACACAGCATACACATAGCGTGTTTCAATTTAATTCAACATACCCCTCAACATTTCCTGAGAATTTATCCTTAAAACCCCCAGCCGTAGTAGTAGCATTAGTATTAGCAGTAGAAGGAGTATTAGCAGTAGAAGGAGTATTAGCAGTATGTAAATAGTAGCTTTGGGTTGGTTCAACCCCCCCCCTCAACATGCACCAAAAGTTTCAACTTAATAGTCTAAGTTGTTCCTCCTATACAGCTGCTATGCCTTTTTAATAGCCTGCCTCCCCATATCGTGTTTCGAATTAGTTCAGCCTCCTCTTCAACATTGTCGGAAAGTTTCACCGTTTAAACTTTTATCTTCATTAGTACTAGTAGTAGTCGTGGTAGTAGTAGTAATAGCAGTTGTAGTACTTTAGTATTTGTAGTAGCAGTCGTAGTGGTATTAGTAGTAGTAGTAAGCAAATAGTGCCTTTTGGTTGGTTCAAAATCCCCCTTAACATGCCCTGACAGTTCCAACTTAATACCCTAGACCGGTCCTGGGATATTGCTAATGCACCCTTTTGACAACCTGCACGCAAAGTGTTGATTTAGTTCAACATCCCCCTAGATATTCCCTGAAAGTTTCACCTTCCTACCCATAGCCTCAGTAGTAGAAGTAGTCATCGTAATAGTGGCAAAAGTAGCAGCAGTAGCATTACTAACAATATGCACTGAGTGCCTTTGTTTAGTTAAACATCCCACTCAACACGTCCTGAAAGTTTCAACTTAATGCTCTCAGCTGTTCCTGAGAAATTATTCATACGTATTTGGGGCAACCTGAATACACATTGTGCGTTTTGATGTAGTTCCACCCCCCCCCCCGAAATATTCCCTGAAATTTTCAATTTAATACCCTTAGCCTGAGTAGAAATAATAATCGTAAAAGTAGTAATTGTATGAATACTGGTAACATGCATACAGTGCCTTTTGGTTAGTTCGACATCCCCCTCAACATGCCCTGAAATATTCAACTTAATAGTCTAATCCTTTCCTAAGATAATGCTTATATGCCCTTTTGAAAACCCGCATGCATAAAGTTTGTTTTGAATTATTTGAAACTCCCTTGAACATTCCCTAAAAGTTTTACCTTAATACCAGTAGCCTCACTAGTTACAGTAATCTTAGTAGTAGCATGAACATGTGCCTTTTGGTTAGTTCAACTCTGCCTCATCATACCCTGAGAGTTTCAAGTTAATAATCTAAGCCGTTCTTGAGACATTGCTCGCACGGTGGCCGGCGTTTACCCCACCCCCTTGTAAAATACCCCCCTGAAAATACACCTCGCGGAAAATACCCCCCCCCCCCAAAAAAAAAAAAAATTAATAATAATAATACCCCCCCCCCCGTGGAAAATGAGGCTTTCCAAATTTGAGAATTTTATTGGAGTTCTATTTTTTTTTTAAATTTCCGTAGGGGGTTGGAATTTTAGTACTTGTGCATTATGCGCCACTCACTCAAGTTTACGCTGTGTAAAATTCGAAAACACACCGGTTTTTTTTTGTTAGTTTCTTCGTTACTTTAGAAATAAATTTGCGCTATAGATTTGCACATTAGGGGGGGGGGGGGTAAGCATAACGGGTCTGCATGCAAAATGTGTTTGGTACAATTATTCTGCATATTAGATAGATAGACAAATAAGTGTATTTTAAAGCCAAATATACGGCCATGAACACAGTAAAATTACATAAATGAATATAGTGAATGGGGGGGGGGGGGGTTTAACCCCCCGAAAAAACCTCACCCACGAAAAATACTCCCCCTCCTTCGGAAAGAAACCCCACGAAAAATACTCCCTCTTTGGAAAATACCCTCACCCCCTGTGGAAAATAAGGTTTCTAAATTTGAAACTTTTATTTGAGTTTTTTAATAGTTTTGTTGAAAAGTGCTAAGGAACGGGAAAAAGAGGAATTTACACAACAGAAGCGTCTTAAAAATTTAGAAAAAAAAAAACACAAATCCGTTTATGTTGAAAAGACTTCCATATGAACTTCTGCAATTTTTGGCAGTAGCGGGTGCCAAATTAAAAAAAAAAATTGAAGAAGAAAAAAAATTAGGCAAACAATCATCAAAATTAAGCTAAAACCCATGGCACAAAAAGGTTTAAGAAGGTTTGGCTATCCTTTGAAAGGATAGTTGGCTTTGGGAACCAACCCATTCTAAATTGTTTAAGTTTTTACGAACAAAAGCGTTGTCAAATTCTACGAGTTTGTTTTTCTTATCTTCCAAGTGTAAAACTACCACAAATCACCATTAACAAAAAAATGAAACCCAAAACTAACAGAAATTACAATACGATAGCCTAGTCAAACTCAAAACGAGCAAAAAGTAAAAGGAGTATGGCTGACAACACCCATGTCTTCTTCAGACCAGAAAATAATTTGCACTTTACTTAAAAAAAATAAAAAACCGTGTATTGTCAGTTTGATATACATATTCTGATATCTATTCCTTATAATCTTAATACTTCTTTATTTGTTGAAGTAAAAAAAGTGAAAACATTTAAAATGTATTTTGTTTTCAGTAAAGTGCAAATTACTTTCTGGTCTTGAGGAGGTGTGGGGGTTGTCAGCCCTACTCATGCTAATTGTTGCTATTTTGAGTTTGAATAGGTTATTTATTGTTATTTCTGTTCGTTTTGGGTTCAATTCATTTATTTATGGTGATTTATGGTAGTTTTACACTTGGAAAATTGTTTGAATTTATTTCTACTCATTTTTGGCTTAACAAGGCCATGGGCACCGACAAGGGGGGCAGGGGGGGCATGACCCCCACCTGAAAATTTGGGACTATATAGTAATTATAAGGAAAAAAAGGGAAAAAAGCAGAATAGGGAAAAACCATGGGAAAAATGTTTGTTGTCCCATTATTGGCTGCCTGCCAATAGATTTTGACCCATAATAAGGAAAAATACAAGTTCTAATTTGTGACTTGAGTGACCCCTAACAATTTTTCCACATTTTTTTTTCTATATGATTTGGCTGGAGCAAAAAAAAAAAAAAAAAAAAAAAAAAAAAAAAAAAAAACAAATTCTTCATGGTAATGAATGGTAAGTAAATAACGATCCTTGTCAATAACATAAACCTAATAAGAGTATTTAATGCTTAGAAAAACGGCCATTGAAAAAAAAAACTCTTAAATAAAACATTGCATTTACTTTATACTTTTTTTTTTTTTTTTTTTTTTTTTTTTTTTTTTTTTTTTTTTTTTTTTTTTTTTTTTTTTTTTTTAGTTAACAAAATTTCCGAATACCTCGCTATTCTTCTGTAATTTTTTAGTGGCTATGTACCTAGAAAGAATTGTTTTCTGACTTCAATCTGTCCAAATACTGTACCCCCTGGAAAATACCCCCCCCCCGTCGAAAATAAGGCTTTCCAAATTTGAGAATTTTATTTGAGTTTAATTTTTTTTAATTTCTGTAAGGGGAAGGAGTTTTGTTACTTGTGTATTATGGGTTCAAATATTATGCTAAAGTTCAAGTTTTGTTCGAATCACAAAGCCTGTTTAATTAGACTAGATAGCTCTTTTGGAAGTACTAAAGAAAAAATTAGCGTAAAGAGCGAGGTATTGACTAAGGGACGAACCCCCTCATATACGTAATAATTTCTGTTCGTTTTAAGTTTTAATGTTACTCCTTACTTTCAGTTGAAAAAACTTGTTTTTTTTTATTTAATTTCTGATCGTTTTTTAAATAATGGTGGGAAATCCGGCGCCCCCTTCATAGCAATGTCCCTTCCCCCATGAAAAATTCCTCCATGGATAGATCCTCCCACATGACCCCGACCCCCCCCCCAACCAGAAAAAATCCCCCCTGAAAACGTCTGTATACTTCCCAATAACCAATACTATATGTAAACATTGGGTAAAGTTTATAGCTTTCAGCCCTTCCCGGGGGACTTTGGGGATTAAGTCATCCTAAAAGACATAGTTATTATATTTTTGACCATGCTGAACAAAATGACTATTTCAACATTTTGATCGGGTGACTTTGGGAAAACAATGAGCGTGGAAGGGGGCCTAGTTGCCCTCCGTTTTTTTGGTCATTTAAAAAGGGCACTAGAACTTCTAATTTCCGTTCAAATGAGCCCTCCCACGATATTCTAGGACCACTAGGTCGATACGATCACCCCTGGGGAAAAAAAACAAATAAACACGCATCCGTGATCTTTCTTCTAGCAAAAAATACGAAATTCGACATTTTTGCAGATAGGAGCCTGAAACCTCTACAGTAGGGTTCTCTGATATGCTGAATCTGATGGTGTTATTTCCATTAAGGTTTTATAACTGTTAAGGGGTGTTTCCCCCTTTTTTCAAAAATCAAGCAAATTTTCTCTGGCGCGTAACTTTTGATGGGTAGGACTAAATTTAATGAAACTTATATATTTGAAATCAGCATTAAAATTTGATTCTTTTGATGTATCTATTGGTATCAAAATTCCGTTTTTAGAGTTTTGGTTCCTATTGAGCCGGGTCATTCCTTACTTACAGTTCGTTACCACTAAATGATTCATGTGTAAAACTCGAGAACAAATTGGTTTCTTCGTTACCTTAGAAACAAATTTGGGCTATATTTATTTATTTTCTTAACCCGTCACTACAAAAAAACAAAAAGACGGAGTACAACATAATACAAAAAAGAGAAAAAAAAAAACAATACAGAACAAGTTCTTAAAAGCACTACATCGACACTACTGCCGCAGGAGGGACGACCACTCGTGCGATAGCCTTAAAATTGTCAATCTGTTTTCTAACGGCCTGACATGGTTCTGTAGCTTTATAATGAAGGCTAATATATGAGTTACGCGTCCACAAAGGTAATCTCAACAGATACTTCGCATAACGAAAGTAGTAAGACCGAATTTGCTTAATGTCAGATTTCTGGAGCATTCTCCAGAAAGGTGCAATATATAGAATATGTGGCAGCGCAGTTGCGTTATACAACCTAGCTAAAATCATGCGATTAAAACGGAGTTTATTTGCCACAATGTTGCCATATGACACCGAAATTCGCTTTTTTCAGGTGGCTAACTATGAGCGAGCGGGTAGCTCGCACGGAAGTTCCGACAGGGAGGCCCAAATAAGTTAACGAAGTCACTGGCTTGACGGTAATATCACCAAGTCTAACAGATACATCAGTCGAATCATTCCAATTAAAGAGAACAATCTCAGACTTAGCTGCATTGAAACTAAGACCAATTTTCCGGTATTCATCATTTAACATTTTAAAATTCTCCTCGAGGCGCGCAATGGTCCGACAAGGCATAAACACGTCATCGGCATAACAAACTAGACTTAGATTCAAACCGCGAACTATGCATGAACATTCAATTTGCGATTGTGGCTCTACTATTGCATTATTGAAAAAATCAGGTGAAACAATAGATCCCTGTCTCACTCCCTTATAAACCGGTAAAACAACATAAATATCACTCAGACCAGGAGTATAAATACGGACCACAAGATTACCATATAAATCATGATACGCTCCTATCACCGAAGGGTTGACCCCCCTCTTATATGCCGAATACAAAAGATATTCGTGGACGAGCGAATCAAATGCACGGTGCACATCGTGGCTACCAAGAACTAGAGATTCACTAGCAGCATCAGCATCCAAAAGTATAGCACATAGAGCTGACAGGGGATGACCACACCCTAGTCCCTTCTGAAAGCCAAACTGCCCCGAAGGAACGTAACATTTTGACCGAATTTCTTCGCATGTTAGCAACTCAAATAGCTTACAAAAAAACATTCGACACAGTAATGGGTCAATACGAACTGCAAAGGTGGGGAGATTTACCTCGCTTTAACACGGGGATCAGTTTACCTTCGCAAAAAGATTTTGGCACTATTCCAGAGGAGAATATCATTTGGTACAGTAAGCTCAGGTGGTCAATCAGAAGATCTCGACTAAAATCAAGAGCAGCCCCGCAGATACCATCAGTACCCTTACTGAATTTCTTTTTCAATTTCATTATAGCAGAGATAACCATACTTCGTGTCACGACAAAATCACTATTTGCATCGCACTGTAAGCTGTAGTTAAGTTTTTCAGCATGTTCTGCACTAAGATTGGAGGGGGAGGCGCAAACTCTCGGCGGTAATGGTCTTCCCAGAGATCTTCACGAGGAACAGAATTCGGCGAAGCATAAAGTTTGGGTCGCAGGGCATATTTCCACAGGGCACTAGGATTTTGGTTCACGCTTTCAGAAAAATTGGTTATGCAATCGCACCTGTGCTTGTTTAGAGCTCTGACAAATACACGGTTTGCGTGTTTCCGGACACAGTTAACCCAGCCTGTTCGTGGTCTGCCACAATCAAGCCAGACTTGGAACCAAAACTTAGATTTCTGACACGAAGACTTCAGTTCGGAGTTCCGAGACCAACCTTGAATTCGCGTTCCACGCCTGATTTTCACTGTCGGCACAGCAGCTTTTATGCCGCATTGGCAAATAAGAGCACATGGCAAATAAGCCGCATGGCACATTGGCATGGCAAATAAGAGCACAATAAATGTCCATAAGCACACGAGCATCATCACGGGAAATATCTGCAGATTTTTGTAAAAGAATGAAAGGGATCTTAATCTTACGAAGGATTGTATCACAGACCGATTGGAAAGATGATACGTCTGTCTTTTCCCACTCTTCTTTGACAAACCAGACTGGAATCTCGGCTGTCGGGGCAAGCAGCAGAAATTTTTACTTTGACAGTTATCGGAAAATGGTCAGAAGTGTATGTTGAAGACAGGACTTTCACTTGGCTTTGGGACAGATTTCCCGATGCTAAAACGTGATCGATGTTGGTAGTGGCCCCCGTATGATGAAGATAAGTTGCGTCACGATTTTTCATTAGAACTTCCAGATCACTGGTAAGCTGCAGGATAAGATTTGATCGAGTTGAGGTCAAGTCACGTAAGTCACAATTAAAATCACCAATCAGGAGCTTTTCGGGCATAGCATTGCGGGTAACACATTTTGCAAGACGTTTGGCCGCAAGAGCAAAGCATTTTTCAGATTTTTCGGACTTGTAATCTGTCGGAAGGTAAGTGTTAATAACGGTCAGATTCGCAATTTGAATATATATACAACATCAAACAGCTCGTGGTAACAAACTCTAAGTAAGGAGCAACCCGGCTCAATAGTAACCGAAACTCTAAAAAACGGAATTTTGATACCAATAGATACATCAAAAGAATCATATTTTAATGCTGATTTCAAAAATAAATTTTTTTTAATTTTACATAGCGTAAACTCGAATTTTACACAGCGTAAACTTAAAGTGAGTGGCGTGTAATACAAAAGTACCAAAATTCCATCCCCCTACAGAAATTAAAAAAATTAAACTCAAATAAAATTATCAAACTTGGAAAGCCTTATTTTCCAGTTTTTTTTTTAGTGAGGGGGGTATTTTCCGGGGGTATTCACCGGGGGGGGGGGGGGTATTCGCCTAGAACCGCTCACACACCCTTTTGATAATATACATGCTCATAGTGTGGTTTGATTTAGTTCAGCATCCCAATAAAAACTTTCTCTTGCCCCGAGGGCTATAGGGGGTTGACATCCTCAGGTACATAGTTATTGGACCTTTCAATTATGGTGAAGAAAATAACTATCTCCAAATTTTGATTGGATGTTTTTGGGGAATTAATGGGCATGGGAGGGGATCTAGTTGCCCTTTAATCACTTTTGACTCTTAAAAAGGCACTAAAACTTTCAATTTCCGATCGAGTGAGCTCCTTCCGAAGTTTCTGCGACAACTCCTTCTATACGAAGCGCCTTGGCGGAAAAAAAAATACATTGTGGCTACTTCGCTCTTTACTTAGGCAGTGCTATTGCGGTGCCTATGATATACAAACACTAGGTCAGTCAAAACGGGACAGAAATTTAATTTTTTTTTTTAAACGAAACAAAAAAGAACAGAGATTTGGTTATTAGGGTGGATGATTCTTTTTGTTACCTAAGCCTAATTGAGACATATAGAGTATTTGTTAGGTAATATAAGGAGTAGGTTAAACCTTATAAATGTAATATGCCCAGGGAAGAGGGATACTTCTTATAAGTGCCTAAGTAAAATTATAAAGGCTATTATTTTTAGTAAATTTGATAGGGGTAGCTTTATATATGGTGATACTAGTCAGAAGAATTTAAAAAAGTTAGATATAGTTTATAATAGTGTTCTTAGGCAATCTTTAGGTTCCGTATATATTACCCCTATTCCTGCAATGATGATTGAATTGGGGGTGAGCACCCTTAAGTTACGACGTGATGAGTTACTTGTAAAGTATTTCACCAAGAAGGCTAGTTGAGATGAGGATCTGATTAAGATAGAAATAACAAGTAATTACAATAGGGATGTCAGATTTAAGAATAGAAATATTCCTGCTTTTTATAGATATATTAATTTACTTTCTAGTGAGTGCCCAAATATAGCACCAATTAATGAGATTGTCTTTGAGGATAGATAGCGTATTAAATAAACCCTGTGCAATAAAGGATAATGTGTATTTCCCTGACCGTGACCTGACCGTGACCGTGACCTGGCCAGACCGTGGTAATGATGATAATATGACTTAAAAACAAGACTGGTTTAGACAGACTGACCATTTAAGAGACCATATACAAATTTTTACTGATGGACCTAAGTCAGATAAGGGTGTTGGTTGTGCAATAGTGATCCCCAGTATGTCAATTTCCTGTAGCTATAAGTTACCAAGTGGCCTATCGATTTTTTTTTTTTTATTGTGATGATAGCGTTATATAAGGCATTATATTTTATCAAGTCATATGGACAAGCACAGAGTTGGATGATTTGTTCTGAATCTGCATCAGCCCTTAAGTACCATGTGAATAACATGACCCTAGTCGTGATATAGTTTATAGTATTCATCAAATTGTTAGGTCATTAGAGTGTATGGGGAATGATATACTTCTGGTCTGGGTCCCAGCTCATGTTGAAATTGCTGGAAATGAATCTTCTGATAATATGGCTAAGTGGGGTATTCTAAATGGCCAGAGTATAATTGTAAAACCCACACAAATTAAATATATAATATGTATTTATAATGTATTATGTGGTAGGGAGACTAATGAGTGAATTAGAAATTGTGCAAATCCAATTTTAGAGCTTTATGGTTATAGTTCGCCACCTGATTGACTGGTGCATGACATTAGATCTGTTGCTGCTGTTATTTTCAGATTGAGCAGAGGTCATGCCAAAACCCGCTCGGATTCGCATAAATAGGGCAGAGTTAGATCCCCTTATTGTGATATTTGTAATGAGTATGATGATGTTAGACATACCCTAATGAAGTGTAGGAAAGTATTAGAAAAGCAAAGAAATGTTTTTAGAAATTTAATTTTAACGTATTTTGGTGCATTTACAATGAGATCAATCCTAGGTCATGCAAAGTCGCCTAAGTGGGCCCATAGAAACGCTATATACTTATTGACTAAGCACATAAAAATTGTAATCTGCATAAAAGTCTATAATTTTTCTGTCTATATCCACCAAATACAGCATAAATTAAGATTCTGGTTTTCACCCCCCCCCCCCTCCCCCCTGCTGTTCTCGCTTAGGGTGGAAAAGGGGTATTAAGTGATATAATTTTCCAATTCTGATGTCATTTTCTGTCTCTCCGGACTTGAATTAATAGGAAACGACCTTTTAATCCAAAAAAACATTGCAGAAATTTAAACCTAAGATTCCCCCCTTTTACCCTCTTTTCCCTGAAAAAAGGAGTTTTTCCGCACAGTTGATTTCGACCTATTGTGGATATGTTATTAAGCTAATTTTTCCGGACATTTTAGGGCCAAAAACAATTCTGTTGGTCAGATGCTGAGGTTTTGCCTTTTTGTTTCGTGGTTTTAAAGAACTATATTTGTTTCTGACAGTTCTGACCTGAAGTACAACAACTCTACGTTTACTACCGACGGATTGCCACATAAAAACTGTACTGCTGCTTGCAAGATTGCGTTGCCTTATTATTTACAGTCGTTACAAGGTATTGCATAAAGACAAGTGTCCCTACTCTAAAATGCCTCGGAAACAAATAAGAGGTAGGCAAATTAGCACAAGATCTGACAAAAAAAAGTTGTTTCGTGTTTTTTTCTTCATTATATCCTACTCCTTCTAAAAGTTTGACGCAGTGTCAAGACAGCAGAGACGCATGCACTGAACAAACACATCATCTACATCCCATCTAATTTTGAGTTTCTTTACTTTTAAGAATTTTTATAATCTTTATTTCAGAGTTTTTATAATCTCATCCCAGGCTTATCTGAGGCGCCCAGACTTATTCGCATCATACTTTTTAGTAAAACTGCTTTAATGACATAATCCTTGTCCCTTGTCTGAAATGATTCTTAAGAAATAGAGAGTCTCTGAAAGACGTCTAAGATACACAACCGTCGTCTTCTTTTTCCAGTCCCCATGCTTCTGCACCTTTCTCAGCGAAACTCACCATTGTAGTCCTAAGGAGCCGGCTGCATTTTTTAGCTCATTTGTCTCTTTTGCTTTCTCCAATTTTATTCCGATCTACTTGCTAGCCCGAACATTTAACCCCATATCGCCCCTACATACATAATTATTCCAAATGATATAATGGTATTGTCTAACAGGTAGGTCTATCCCAGATCTTAAACCACAAACCTGTTTTCTAAAAGTCCTCCTTTTCTGAGCCAAAAATTCCTTCTGAAATGCATCCAATTCACCTGGGAAATCTTTCCCCATTTGTTTCACTGACAACTTATGCTTCAATTCAAACAACAAAGGAATCCTCCACGGCGAAATCCCACTTGGATCACTAATCTGTCTATTAGCTCTTTCGGGCAAGGACTGCGATATCTGTACTCCACAAGTTTCATTTTCTTTATTTTCCTCATCATCGACACAGGAAATCTGATCTTCTTCTGTTACAGTCTCAAGGACATCATCATCAAAAACACTATCAAAACTATCAATATACGGAATACCCGGGCTTCCATGGCATTCCTGCCACTTCACAATATTCATTTCATTTCCACGCAGCAAATACGAAATTTGTAAAAGTGGTGCAATCGGGACAGAAAACTAGGATGGATGTCCAGGTAAAAATGTAAAAGTTGGTTTAAGCCACTTTCAAAACTTACATTTATTATATTCTATTCGTGTCTGCGTCTTTGTGTGAATACTAAAATATAAAGTTGGACTCTTACAGGGGATTCCAACTAAACTAACCAAATCTGTTGTTTTTCTTCTTGTTTTTCCAGCTTTTTGCACACAATCGTGCTACTTAATTTGCGTAATTATTTAAAAAAATGTTTTTTCTCCATCATTGTGCAATAGAGCAGAACAGCGTTTCCTCACGCTCAGTTTCGAGACTGTTTACTATGATTTATTTATTTACCAAGAAATCATTCAATAAAATGAATTTTTTTGGTTACAATAGTTAATCTTGGAAAATTGGGAATTAGATAAGAATTTGTAGTGCATTCAGCTGATTCACCATTAAACTAATATGTATCCTAGTCTTTTAATAAATGAAAATAAAGTAGTTTTGGTTACTTAGAGCGTGCCCGAAAGCTCCGCGTTCTTGTTTTATCCTGGATGATTTGTTGAATTTTCGTTGGATTTTTTATTCAGACTAGGATAATTTGGTTGAATAATCTGTCAAATTTAGCTAACCGAAAATCCAGTAAAAGCTTAGGATTTTGTGCTGGATCAAAGGCGGCTCACTAGCGCTAACTAAGTAAAGAGCGATGTGGGCACAATGTATTATTTATTTATTTTTTGGTGTTTTGTACTTTTTTTTAGACCTGGGCACTTCAAAAAGAAGGAGTTGTCGAGGAAACTTCGAAAAGGGCTCACTTGATTGGAAATTGGAAAAGCTAATGCACTTTTTAATAGTCGACAGTGATTGGATGGCAACAAGCCCCCCCCCCTCCGCCGAGGTCATTATTTCCCTAAACAAATCCAATAAAATTTTGAGATAGCCATTTTGTTCAGAATAGTTGAAAGGTCCAAAAATTATATCTTCGAGGATGACAATCCCCCCCACCCTCAGGGCAAGGGCTATAAGTTACACTCTGGGGCATATATATTTTTTTTTATAGAAAGGATGGTCGTATAAACTTTGAAAGGGGCTCATTTGATTGGAAATTCAAAATTCTGGTGCCTTTTTTAATAGTCGAAAGTGATTGGAGGGCAACCATGCCTATCATTTCCCCCAAAACATCCAATCCAAATTTTTAAATAGCCATTTTGTTCAGCGTTAGTTGAAGGTCTACTAATTACGTCTTGGAGGGTGACAACCCCTCCCCCCACAACCCTCATGGCAAGGGTTGTAAGCTTTACCCCGGGGGCATATAAGGTTTGTATTGACAGGGTGGTCGTATAAACTTCGGAGGGGGATCATTGGATTGGAAATCAGAAGTTTTAGTGGCGTTTTTAAGAGTCAAAGTGATCGGAAGACAAATACCCCCCCCCTCACGTCCTCTTTTCCCCAAATGCATCTGATAGAAATTTTGAGATAGTCATTTTATTCAAAATAGTTTCAAGATCATAAAACAAGGCTTTAAGGGTTGAAACAACCCTCAGAACCTGGGGGCAAGGGTTGTAAGTTGTGTCCCGGGGGCATACGAGGTTTTCACGAAAAGGTGGTTGTATAAACTTTAGAGGAGGCTCTTTTAATTGGAAATTGAAAGTTCTAGTTCCCTTTTAAGAGCCAAAGGGATGGAGGGCAATTACCCTCCCCCACCCCCCGACATCCTCTTTTCCCAAAAAACATCTGATCAAAATTGTGAGACGGCCGTCTTGTTCGAAATAGTCGAGAGAACATATAACAACGCCTCCATGGTTTACGCAACCCACCAGATCCCTGGGGCAAAGGTTGTACGTTATGACCTGGGGATATATAAGGGTTTGATGGGATAGGTGGTCATGTAAAGTTCTGATGGGATAGTTATTGAAAATTATAATTTATAGTGCCCTTTTTTAGAGTCAAAAGTGATTTGAAGGGAACAAGCCCCCCCCCCTCCGCACGCCAATCATTTCCCCAGAATACATCCATCCAAATCTCGAGACATCTGTTTTCTTCAGCATTGTTGAAAGGCCCAGTAATTATGTCTTTGGGGTAATCGACCCCCAAAGCCCTCGGTGCAAGGGCACTAAGTTAGGCAATTCGTTCATTATTTACACATAGTATATGTTACTGGCTTTCCATAAAGATTATTATTACTTTCCAAAAAAGACAAAGTGCATTCAGGTGAGCCTTCCAGAGAATGTTGAAGGGAGTATTGAACTACATCAACACGTTATGTGTATACAGGTTCCCAAAAGGGCTTAACTCAGGAATGACTGGGTATATTAATTTGGGACTTTCAGGAAATGATAAGGGAGATGACCAATTGAACCAAAAGGTAATATTTGCAGGCTACTACTGCTAATACAACTACCACCACTACTACTGCTACCACTACCACTACATATGGCATATGTTACTGACTTCCCATAAAGACTATTATTACTTTGCAAAAAGGCAAGGGCATTCAGGCGAGCCTTTCAGAGAATGTTGAACTAAATCAAAACATGTTATATGTATACAGGTTGTCAAAGGGGCTTAATTCTTGAAAAGGAAATTTCATGGAGGAAGGAATTTTTCGGCGGAAATTTTAAACGGAGCGGGTAGAGGAAATGTTCGGGTATGATTTGAAAACGACCGGAAATTAAGTAAAAAAAAAATATTTTGCAACTGAAGGTAAGGAGCAACATTAAAACTTAAAATGAACGAAAATATTTACGTATATGAAGGGTACTGCCCCTTTTCCAGCCCTCACTCGTTACACTAATTTTTTGGTGCTTTAAGAAAGCTTCTTATTCTAACTAAATGGCCCTTGTGTTTCAGTAGTCATTCTTACAGAATTGGGAGAAAAAGTTAAACTTTAGCGTAAACAGCGAGGGTTAAGGGAGGGGCAGTCCTCCTTAAATACGAAATAATTTCTGTTCGCTTTAAGTTTTAGTGTTGCTCCTTACTTTCAGCTGAAAAAAACTTATTTTATATTATTCAATAGTATAAAAAGAATGTATGTGTGACTTAGGGTTCCTTTGGTCAAAAGAACCATGCATTTTGTTGGACAGGAAGCACAGAAATCAGCCAAAAAAACTTTTTGGCCCCGACCAGTTTGAAACTTACGGTCACAAGTAAACTCTTTGGGCCAAGAGCAACCTAGTTTAGAGCAGCCTTTATAATGTGTGAACAAAACAATGTGGGGATACAAATACCCTCATTTTTGTGTTAAAAAAAAGGGCAAAGAAAATTTTTTCGATCGGCTTAAAACGCACATCCTTGGGCGAAGGGGACAATATTTCAGAGAAAAAATTAGAAAAAAATATCGGTTCCCCCCAAGACTGGGCCTGACAAAAGGCCAAGGAACTTTTCTTCCGGACGACACGGAACTTATTAGTCCCTGGACCAACGGGAGTATAATATACAAAAACAATTTTAGTTTTGAAGCAAGACCCTGCCCAATCACGGGCCCCAAAAGGGGCCAACTTATTCCAGTTGCCTATTTTTTATATCCTAAAGTCCTTGGGCCACAGAAAGCTATGTCAGCTTTGCCTCTCACAGAGACTGTCTGTCTTGGTTTTATTCTAATTGGGCTTTCAAGTCTTTGATCACTTTGACCAAATTTTTACTTGGACTGGACCGGACTCAGGGATTCCAATGGGATAAAAATTGACAAAAAAATTAGTTCCCCTGAAAATGGGGCCCGAGAAGAGCTAAAAATCCTTTTGAAGTTATAGCAGGGTCCCCCAAATATGGGGCCCAAAAATTATCTAAAAATCCTTTATTCCCGATGGGCTTGAAACTCCCAAGACTCGTTGTTTGGGCTAAGGGGACGAAACATTTGGTTGGGAAGGAGAAGAGTGTTAGGAGCCCCAGAAACGGTTCAAGAAACTGGTTGTCCCTGATCAGCTTGAAACTTGCAGCCATAAATCCCATGGTTAAGGGGAACCTAATGTAAAAAAAAAAAATGTCAGGGGGCACAGTCCCCCCCAATATATGATTCAATACAAGCCCAATTTTTGTTTCTGATCGATTCAAAACTTATATCCTGAAATTCCTTGAAACAAGAGAATATAAATGCAAAAGAGAAAAAAAAATAGTCAAAAAGGGCCAACAAACTATTTTTTCCGAACGGCTCGAAACTTATGTCTATTTTTCTGAAAAGAGACTCTGACGTTTTTTGGACATACATCATGGTTAACTGTTTCCCACCCACTGTTTCTGTTTGATTTCAAACATTCACGACACAATTGAAAAGGTAAGCTAATCCACTGAACTGTCTTTAAGAAGCAGAGGAAGTTCATCAGAGCATCTCAAAACTACCCACCCAAAACTGCTATCCGAAAAAGATAAAAGAGATTTAAAAGATCTATTTTAGACATCTCTATCACACTCCCTAATCAAAACTGAACTATTATTCTTTATCATAACAATGACGGCTATAAAAGTAAAAGATAGAAAAAAAAGCTGGCATAATTGTTGTATGTCGACTTCTGTGGTTTAACGCTAAGTCACGTGGTTTTAAATTACGTGTAAACGTCAGTAAACATTGTTAATCCCAAAGGCTCATTAAAATAAATTAGACAATTACTAACAAGACTCGCATGGCTAGAATTTACTGAAGTCAAGTAGAAAAGTCGAAATAGATTGGGTCTGAATAACAAAATATTTGGGGTTTCCAACAAAAACCAACAGGCTTTAGTTTGCATTAAGCAATATAGTGCTCTGAAAACTTTAAGTGACAGGTTCCAAAACAGAATTATTTCAAAATCATAAAACAAAGAAAAAAAAATCAGTCGACACGGTGGCCGGCGTTTACCCCCCCCCCCCGCAAAAACGAACCGGTTTTTCGTTAGTTTCTTTCTTACTTTAGAAATAAATTTGTGCTAGATTTGCACATTAGGGGGGGGGGGAAGTATAGCGGGTCTGCATGCAAAATGTGTTTGGTACCATTACTCTGCATACTAGATAGATAGATATATAAGTATATTTTAAAGCCAAATATACGGCCATGAACACAGTAAAATAACATAAATGAAAGGCACAAATAACATAAACTTTGATCACTTCAGCGATCATCATAAAACACTTAAATGAAACGCACATTAACCTAATAATAGTACTCAATGCTTGGAATCAACACTTAAATGAAACATTACATCTACTTTATACTGGGATTTTTTTTTTTTTTTTTTTTTTTTTTTTTTTTTTTTTTTTTTTTTTTTTTTTTTTTTTTTAGATAACAAATTTACAAATACCTCGCTATTCTTCTGTAATTTTTTAGTGGCCATATATCTAGAAAGAATTGTTTTCTGACTTCAATCTATCCAAATACTTTACCCCCCCCTATGTGCAAATGTACAGCCCAAATTATATATTTCCCGTATATTCTGTCACTTGTCTTTGTCTTGTCTCGCGCTAAGCTGAAAAAAACTAATGAAGAACCGGTTTTGTTCTCGAGTTTTACACAGCGTAAACTTGAGTGAGTTGCCCGTAATACACAAGTACCAAAACTCCTTCCCCCTACGGAAATTAAAAAAATTAAACTCAAATAAAATTATCAAATTCGGAAAGCCTTCTTTTCCACAGGGGGGGGGGATATTTTCCGGGGGGTATTTTCAGGGAGGGGGTATTTTCCACGTGGGGTATTTTCCGCGGGGGGGGGAGGTAATCGCCGGTGGGGGGGGGGGGTTAAACGCCTAGAACCGTCGACACATTGGCTTTGAGAAGTACAACACGATTGTTCGGTAAATGCAGAGAACAATAAACAAAACCAAGGATAAGTGGATAGAATTCAATCTTGCTCTAAACGGTAATCAGACATTCTCAGAACCCTGGCGCAACTACTCAAATACTTTTAACTGAGTGTCAGCTATAAATCAGTTATTACCCGCACTAGTAAGTATCAGATCCAAGTTAAACTGGGGCATCGGCAGGCCTACTTTAAAAAGTGGGCCTAAGTAAGCCCTCGTAACAGCCGACATAAAACTGCAATAGATTATGCATAACTTACGTTTCTTGGAATCAACTCCTTGTCGCGTAACTAATGGACCAAAACGAAATAATAACTTTGGTCGCTGGCATTCTAAGACACAATTAAGACTTGGAGACTTTCGAGAGGATCGTGAATAAGAGATGGTAAAGATTTCGAAATCCCATGGCTTTTGCCAATTTAAAATTTCAAATCTAAACTCCATTTGAACAAATTACAAGTAGACAAACTGTCACTTCAAAACAAAAGTAGCCAAGAAAGTCTTGCATCTTTCAAAACAGTTCAGAATTCGAGATGTGACTGACCTGTTTCTCTGGATGGTTGAATTACGCAGGGTTATCTTAGTTTTGACAAGATTTCTTTGGTACTGGTGCATTATACCTATTAGCATTAACCAAACATCAAGTTTGGTTAATGCTAATGAAATAAAATAGGATGAATATATAATAGTTTAGAAACAAATTTGGGCTATATATTTGCACATTAGTAAGGGTGGGGGTGGGGTAAAGCATAGCATATATTGAATACGTAACCCAACCTAACCTAGGTACAACCTTACCCCCCTAAACTCCCCAAAACAACAGTTTAAATATTGTAAATTCAAAGAGAAACCACGCTTTGCGATCAATTTAGATAGCAAATACCCGTTTTACGGGTCTCCATGTATGCATTCTTTGGACAGTATATAGCGCTATGTTAGGTATAATGCACCAGTATCGATTTTTTGGTACTTGTGTAGAATCCAGTAGTCGCGCGATAAGTGAAGTTTCGTCAATGCTAATGAAATAAAACAAAAAAGGATGAAAATGTAATAGTTCAGAAACAAATTTGGGCTATATATTTGCACATTAGGGGAGTGGCGGTAAAGCAGAGCATATATTAAAGGCATTATCCGGTACAAAGCCTATCTGATCTTCAATATAATTCTCGCGTGACTACTGGATTCTACATAAGTACCGATTTTTTGGTGCTTTTGTCTTATAGCCACCACGCTCAAGATGTTGTATCGCGAACATGAGCCAACAACCGGTTTTCATGGTCTTTATACCAGACAATATTAGCTTCGGCTCGGTGGGAAACTACATCGTAGCTTTATTTTAATTAAATATTTAGTTGGTGTTTTGGTCAAATTAGGTAAGGTTAGTTTAAACGCATTTAATATAATGCAGTCTGAGCGCCCCTCCCTCCTTCCATAATTATTTGTTGTAGTTTTCATAATTTTGTTGATAAAGTATTATATTTTCATCATATTTTGATTTATTTCATTAGCATTAACCAAACTTCATTTTTCGACAGAACTTGAGTGTTGTGGCTATAAGACACAAGTACCAGATTTTTTGGCAGAAACTAAGTTTCAGCTCGGGGGCAAGCTGGGATCTGGAGGGGGGGCGAACTGGGGTCTGGAGGAAACAGTTGCCCCTCTCCTGCCCCATAGCAAATTACGCCCCAGGTGAAACTATCTAAAAAAAGAAATGCAGAAATCAGCGATGCTGCTATGTTTGTCGATTAAAGATGTCTGTCTGTCTACCTCTATTTCCCCAACAACTTGCAAAAAATAGTGTGGTGGTCCAATAACCGAACTATTTATGTTGGAATGAGAAATAGCGAGTTCCAAGTTGGAAGGTTATTTTGGCGAACTACCCCTTTTTTACTTTGAGGTTTTTCCTTCTAAAGAGGTTCTTCTTTTTACTTTGAGATTTTTTTCTTAAATGCTATATGCAAATATTCACACATTGATCTAAAATTATATCCCACTAAATCTGTTTTCCCTGATCCAATATATTATCTGGGCTTCAAAGAAGCAATTTATATGTTACTTTCTGCTTACTTTTACAAACTTAACCTAGATTTTTTTATACTATAGGGCAGCTCCACCAATTGGGATAACTTTGCCAGTGGTGTACTCAGGGGCGTCGTTTTGGAGGGGCAAGGGTGGAAGTTGCCACCCCCCATAATGTGGAGAAAAAATTAATATAGCCCATGCTCCTTGAGTATCCTGACATGGACCCCTCTAGCCCCCCCCCCAAATGAAAATGCTGTAGATTCGTCCCTGGGTGTACTTAAAGTACCTACCCCGTTCTCTTTCCAACTAAAAGTACTTTCTTAGTAAGACACACTGAAAATTACTATTCTTTGTTACAAATCATATAATTTTTCTACATCAGTTACACCATAAAATATTTCGTATACACCTATATACCACTCCAATCCATTCTGGTGTACATTAAAACATAGAGTATAAATCTCCAAATTTCATATACATAACTTCAGCGCTAGCGCTGCTAGTACTGTCCTCTTCACCTTCAAGAAAACTCACTGTTGCAATTGCAAAGTACTCCTCGGCAGTGTTACCAACACCTCAAAACAAAATATACCACAAATTGCATGAAAAATGTACATAAGACAAAAAAAAATGTACCATATCCCAAATTTTTTTCCGTGTGTTACGCTTCGCGTAGCACGCGGATCGTCGGTGACGTAAAGTACTATCTATGAAGATTTTGTATAAGACATTTTCGTTCACTTTCTTTCTCCATTCCTTTATTTTTTCTTTCTCTTCTTATACAGTACATTATTCCTGGCAGTACTTGAAGAAATTGTTCGGAGTAAAATATATTACAACAGAAACATTTTACTACAGGCCAACAAAAGTCAATGTTTTTCGGCCATTTACGACCATTTATAAACTTGGCAAACTTTTTCAAACTCAAAACGAGCAGAAATTAACATGAGTAGGGCTCACAACCCCAATACCTTACCAAGGCCAGAACATAACTTGCACTTTATTGAAAAAATATAAATGTTTTTACTTTAATAACTTTGATAAATCCAATAATATTAACATTTTGATTACTAAACATCAGTATATATATATTAAACTGACAATGCACATTCATTTGTATTTTTTTCAGTAAGTGTAAATTATGTTCTGGCCTTGGGAAGGCATAAGGGTTTTGAGCCCTGCTCATGTTAATTTCTGCTCGCTTTGAGTTTGACTCGCTTATTTATTGTAATTTTTGTTCTTTTTGGGTTTCATTTATTTATCGATGCTGGTTTGTGGTAGTTTCACGCTTGGTAGATTATTTTATTTTTGCTCATTTTTGGTTTAATGGAGTTCCTTACTAAAAATCTGGACACAAATATTAGTGTTTAATTTAGTTTCATACCTCCTCTAGTTGACCTGAAATAGAAAACTTGATACCATTCGCAAAAAAAATCTGTTTACTTTCTTTGATAGCTTGGATACAAATACGCTATTTTGATTTGGTTAAATTTTAAGAGCAAAAGTAGCCACGAAAGTTTGAACATAATACCCTCAGTCGTTCTTGGGATACTGCTGAGATGGCTTATTGCGAATTAGCATTAACACAGTTCATCTCGATTTAATCTTAGGGCAAAATTTAGCTTTTAAACATAATGGGCAAATGGGAGGGTGGGCGTGGGAGGAAGATTAGTTGTCCTCCAATCACTTTCCACTATTAAAAGGGTCATTAGCCATTCCAATTTCCATTCGAATGAGCCCTTTTCTAGTGCCCAGGTTATAAAAATGAGAATGCAATAAGTTCTATATTTGAAACATGGATGGCTGCAGGGTTGGTGGGAGGGATGGGGGCTTAATCGGTGACTATATAGTAATTATGAGGTAACCAAAAGAAAGGAAAGCATAAGGGCTGTTTTTTCACTCATCAATGTGCTACGATAGTACATCTTTTATCAGAAAACGCTTAAAAGTGAAACCTTTGAACAACGATTTTACATCTTTTGTCGTTTTATGCAAACGTCTTTCATCATTCTGCTCTGATCAGCGGTCTGAGAACAATGATAAGTATGTCACCAAAGTTCTCTCATCATTAGGCCTGTTTTTTCACTCATCAATGTGCTAAGATCTTACATCTTTTGTCAGAAAACGCTTAAAAGTGGAATCTTTGAACAAAGATCTTACATCTTTTGTCAGAAAACGCTTAAAAGTGGAATCTTTGAACAAAGATCTTACATCCTTGGTCATTTTTGTGCAAACGTCTTTCATCATTCTGCTCTGATCAGCGGTCTGAAAACAATGATGAGTATATCATCAAAGTTCTCTCGTCATTGTTCTATATGGCAAAACAGTGGCGGTCTTCACACTTGTTGCTAACATGAGTGAGCTGTAAGATCTTAGAACAAAGATGAGTTAAAAACGATAATCTTTGCAGAAAGATGTAAGATCTTAGTGCTAAAAAACAGGCCTATTGTTCTATTAAATAAAAAAACAAGTTTTTTAAACTGAAAGTAAGGAGCGACATTAAAACTTAAAACGAACAGAAATTATTCCGTATATGAAAGGGGCTGTCCCCTCCCCAACGCCTCGCTCTTTACGCTAAAGTTTTTTATTGTTTTAAAAAATAAAGTTGTGAGACAGAGTCAAACTTTAGCGTAAAGAGCGAGGCGTTGAGGAGGGGACAGCCCCTTTCATATACGGAATAATTTCTGTTCGTTTTAAGTTTTAATGTCGCTCCTTACTTTCAGTTTAAAAAACTTGTTTTTTTTATTTAATTTCTGATCGTTTTTTAGTTAATGCAGCTTTTATTTGGCTCACCGTCATTGAATAAGTAAACAAAATTGCATAAAAATTTTAATTTTCTTTGTCAAATGGACGTCTCTAAATTTGGTTATGACGTAATTTACAAATTAACTTACGTAACTAACTTCTATATTCGTATATTTTTCTTCTGGCAAAAAAATACAAAGTTGCAGATTTTTGCAGATATGAGCTTGAAACCTATGTAATAGGGTTTTCTGATACGCTGAATCTGACGGTGTGATTTTCATTAAAATTCTTTCACTTGTAGGGGATGTTTTCCCCCCTCTTGAAAAAATCGTGTAAATATTCTCAGGCTCGTAGGCTTTGATGAGTAATACTAAACTTAATAAAATTTATATATTTAGAATCAGCATTATAAAACCATTCTTTTGATACATTTATTGACATCAAAATTCCGTTTTTAAAAGTTTCGATTACTATTGAGCCGTATCGCTTGTTTTTTTTTATTGTTTTTTTTTATTACGTATATGTTATTACGTATATGAGGGGGTTCTCCCCTTAGTCAATACCACGCTCTTTACGTTAAAAGTTAAAAAAAAATTAATTCACAACCCCTGAATCACAAAGGCCGTTTAATTAGAATAGATAGCTCTTTTGAAAGCACTAAAAAAAATCGTAGCGTAAAGAGCGAGGTATTGACTTGGGGGAGAACCCCCTCATATACCTTATAATTTCTGTTCGTTTTAAGTTCTAATGTTGCTTCTTATTCTCAGTTGAAAAACTTGTTTTGTTTAATTTAATTTCTGATCGTTTTTTAAATAATGCTTGGAAATCAAGCGCCCCCTTCATAGAAATGTCCCTTACCCCAAAGAAACATCCTCCACGGAAAGATTCTCCCGAGTAACCCCCTCCTCCAGCCCCCCCCCTCCAGAAAAAAAATCCTTCCTGAAAATGTCTGTATACTTTCCAATAACCAATAAATAATGCTGGCAAGTCCGGCGCCCCCTTCATGGCAATTTCCCTTCCCCCATGAAAACTTCCTTCATGGACGGATCCTCCAACATAACCCCCGACCCCCCCCCCCCCCACTACCAGAAAAAAACCCTCCTGAAAACGTCTGTATACTTCCCAATAACCAATACTATATGTTAACATTGGGTAAAGTTCATAACTTTTAGCCCTCCCCCCGGGACTTCGGCGGATTAAGTCATCCTAAAAGACATAGTTATCATATTTTCGACCATACTGAACAAAATGGCTATCTCAAAATTTTGATCGGGTGACTTTGCGAAAAAAATGAGCGTGGGATGGGGCCTAGTTGCCCTCCATTTTTTTGGTCACTTAAAAAGGGCACTAGAACTTTTAATTTCCGTTCCAATGAGCCCTTCCACGATATTCTAGGACCACTGGTTGGATACGATCACCCCTGGGGAAAAAAAACAAACAAATAAACACGCATCCGTGATCTTTCTTCTGGCAAAAAATGCAAAATTCCACATTTTTGTAGATAGGAGCTTGAAACCTCTACAGTAGGATTCTCTGATACGCTGAATATGATGGTGTGATTTTCATTAAGGTTCTATAACTTTTAGAGGGTCTTTCCCCTTTTTTTGAAATCAGCCAAATTTTCTCAGGCGCGTAACTTTGACGGGTAGCACTAAACTTGATAAAAGTTGTATATTTGAAATCAGCATTGAAATCTGATTCTTTTGATGTATCTATTGGTATCGAAAACCCGTTTTCTAGAGTTTCGGTTACCATTGAGCCGGGTCGCTCCTTACTTACAGTTCGTTACCACGAACTGTTTGATATGGCAGGACAGTGGCGGTCATCAGTGCTAACATCAGTGAGCTGTAAGATCTTATAACAAAGATGAGTTAAAAAACGATAATCTTTGCAGAAAGATGTAAGATCTTAGATGTAAGATATTAGTGCTAAAAAACGGGTCTAAAGTAGAAACAAACAATGAAAAGAAATGTATATGTCGAGGGGGTATTTTCCGCCGGGGGGGGGGGGTATTTTCCGATGGTATTTTCAGCGGGGGTACTTTCCGAGAAGGGTATTTTCCGTGGGGTACTTTCCGTGGGGTAGTTTTCGCGGGAGTATTTTCAGCGGGAGAGTCCTTTCCGGTTTTTTCCGCGGGGGCATTTTCCGAGGGGTAAACACCTAAAACCTTAGAATCAGCATGAAAAACCAATAATGTGTCAATTGTAGTCGAAATTCCTTTTTAATTTACGTTAAAATTTGCTTGTTTAATTTAGTTCTTGTTTGTTTTAAGTTTTAATGTTGCCCCGTATTTATAGGTTGAATTTTGTCTATTTAATTTACATATCTAGAAACCACAAACAATATTTGTTTTTAAATATATTAATGAATTGCTGAGATTAATGACTTAATGAAAAAACTGCTACTGGTATTTACAGTTCACATGTGTTAACTTTTTTTTTCAATTTTGAAGTTTTCGCCGCAACATCAGCAATAAGTGTTTTCAGCTATGGTTTCCGATCCCGTGCTCTGGCTCTAAAACCTACTCCGTAAAAGGCTTGATTTACTACGCGAATCCAAGCCCTATTTGAGCCTGAAACCGAAGCTTAAACTAATTTTGACTCCCGAATTTTCGCAACGAGATTCCATTTTGTGTTCCCCCAAAATTCCCCGAATCTTGAAGACTTGTCCCCGAAAACTCCCCGAGTTTTTAAGGCATGTCCCCGAATTTTAAGATTCGAGAGTGGAAGCCCTGCTTGATACACAGAAAGATGTTTTTGCGACCTTTGGACGCCCGAAGTGAGGCGTCTGTTTACGAAAAAAGGAAAATAGGTGACTCCTTGTCTGTCTCTTATCTCGACTATGCTGAACAGATCAGGGTGAAATAAAATATTTGTAGATGAAAGAATACAAACATTAGAAAAATACTGAATTGTACCACATTCTACCATAATTTTGTAAATGTACCATATTTTGTGGGATTGTACTAAATTGTACCAGTAGAGGTGAAATGTACCAAATGGTACAATTGTACCATGTTTGGCATCACTGCTTCTCGGATGAGATAGTCATAGTCATAGTCTCCTCCTTTTAAAAAATGACATAGGACCAGGAGTAATTGTATTTTCAGGATGTGCCCAAAAATAAGCATACAATCTTCAGTTTCCGCGCAGAGCTTTTCTCTAGGCTTACAGACACGTGTTCACTGTTACTCAATCAAAAGAGAGATTCTTTATTTAAGCGCAGAAACAAAAACAAAACTTCATCCCATAAGGAGAAAAGAACAGGGCGAAACACTTTCTAGAAAATGAAGAACCAACGTTAAAACGCTGCCAATTCAATGATGTTTGTTAAACTGATTTTACAACCTTTAGTAACAAAGGTATACGGATTTGAACAGAAAGAGGTGGAAGCTTTACAATTGTAATACAATTTCCTATACCTCGTGAGATCAGTATAATAGAAATATCTGATCAACGTCCATCCCAAAGCAGGATAACTTTCGTCTCCTTTGTGCGGTAACAATCACTTTCTAGGCAAACGTTCTTTAATATCTCAAATAAAGTAGTTGATATTGATATATGAGCTGATTCCAGAAATTTGACCCACGTGGCTCGGAATTTTTATTTTTACTTTTTTTTAACAGCAAAAAAAATTATTCGAAAGCAATTTTCCACCAGTTGAAAATGTATCTTCTGATACCGGTAAATATAAAGTCAATATATAAAATAATATTTTGTTATATAAACAAGCTTCTTATATCATAGGTGCTATAAACCAAAATTTTCAATCTAAAAAAAATTAATTTTCTCGGGATGCAGGATTTATATTTTTTTCGTTTTTAGTGCATCTGCTGGTAAAAGCTTGTTTTAAATGTTTCTTTTTACTCTTGATAAACCGTATAATCAATTGTTCCGCGTCAAATTAATAACACTTTTAAACAAACAAGTTCGAATAAGATGATTTTTTTTTTTCAAATGAGATTTCGTTATCAAGTCATAGTTATTAGACCAACATAGTTATTAGAAAAAGACAAGTGATTCTATCTAGTAATTAACTTAAGAAAAAAGAAAACTTTTTCCACAAAATAAATTTTTCAAAGAAAAGTAAAGAACTCCATTAAACCAAAAATGAGCAAAAATAGAATCAAATAATCTACCAAGCGTAAAACTACCCAAAACGAACAGAAACTAAAATAAATAACCGAGTTAAACCAAAAACGAGCAGAAAGTAACATGAGTAGGGCTCAAAACCCCTATGCCTTCCTAAGGCCAGAACATAATGTGCACTTTACTGAAAAAATACAAATGAATGTGCACTTGATTAGTTTAATGTACATATGCTGACATTTATTCCTTAAATGTTAATAATTTTTGGTCTATTAAAGTTATAAAAGTGAAAACATTTAAAATTTATTTTTTGAATTATGTAAGGCCACCGAATTCTGTTCGATTCCTGGCGTGGTCGGCTATTTGGCTTGGGACGGGGGTCAGTGGCGTGACTCTGTAAGCTCAGCCAGAGTCGATCCAGCACTAAATGGATACCTGGAGATGTCTAGGGAAGGTAAGCAGGAAGGGTGCGCGAGAGCACATGATGGCTGGCCCCCAGCCTCCCATTGCACTTCCTGGCAGAAGGGCTATTACCGTCTTATAGGTCTACACACTCAAGTCCAACTAGCCCAAATTAACTAACTGACAAGCTAAAATACATTAGCCAAAGCAGCACTAAATAGTTGACTTCTCTCGGAAACCTAGGTAGACTAAATGGCATTTATGTCAGCAGATCCTGGAAGCAGGCCCATTACTTACTTACTTAATTACTTATAACTTTAGATAAATCTATGACAACTATCTATTACGCAGCCCACTTGCAAATCAAGATTTTTCGAAGAGTTGAATACCTAACCATATGTGACCATACACGACATGTTTGATCTCTGTACCTTCACGGTTTGGACCTTAAGGGTCTAGTGCCATCCTAATATCCTACTAAAAGATTTAACCCGTTTAACTTATCCCTGTAACTAAGTCAAAACGGTCCTCAATTCTAGTAAAAGATAAACACTTACAGAAAGAGTAAAATAACATTGAACATACTACCTAAGCTAAGTTTCTTAACTGAGCATAATTACTTTGATAACTGTATTTGTTTTTGAATTTATACTTGCTGCCGAATTTTTTCGGGCAGAATTAAATAATAGCAGAGTATTACAAGTAAATCCAAATACTAACTAGTACAATATAAGATGTAATCAGAAAATTCCCAGGAAACAATACAAACAGTTTTATCTCTCGGGCTGGGTACAGTTCATATAATCCACTGGGAATTACTTTACACAGTTTCTGGATGATCAGTGTAGTCGTTAGGAAGTTACAGGCAAGCAGTCGGGAGTAGGTGAAAACAATTATTTAAATGATTAACAATTATTTAAAACAACGGTTAATATTACTTAAATGACAAAGAGTGGCAACTAAAACGGCTTGACGGAAGAGTTATCTAGGATAATGTATAGTCGGTACTGTTCTATTAGCTGCAAGACACGCGATAATGCGAAGAAGATCAGATAGGATAAAAACATGCTAGTCCAGAATTCCGTTGAAAGAGCATCGCAAACAGTGGTTAGCTTAGAAACGAATTTCAGCTATATGTTTACACACTAGGGGGGGGGGGGGGAAGGATAAAGCACAGCATATATTAAATACGTAACCTAATCTAGGTACCTTTTTCCCCTTAAACCCCAAAAAACTAGGTTTAAATATTGTAAACGGAGTGAGAAGCCACTGCTTGCAATGCTCTTTCAACGGAATTCTGGGCTAACAGGTTTTTATCCTATCTGATCTTCTTCGCATTATCGCGTGTCTTACAGCTAATAGAACAGTACCGTATAGTCTAAGGTGCTGGCTGAAGCTTGTCCCACACCAGTTGCACAAGGGGTTCGAAACCTTGCCAGTGGAACTCGAGTAAAGCAAGAAATGCAATGTTACGGCTTCAGGCCCTCTCGAATGAGGATGTGTACAAGACCATTATTACTTATAAGTAACCTCATGGGTTTAGGGATTCTCATCTATTGCAGGTCTACCTTTCCAAATGTCTGGTAGTTATCTCACTATGTAATGATAATTTCCGAGAATAGCAGCATGCAAGAAAAACTCGAGAAATCATGAACTGTTACAAAACACAGAACCTATTTATTGATTGTCACGTAGAGCTATACTTGAATGATCTGACCATTCCAACAGAATGGAAAATTCAAATCCAAACATGGTGGCGTTAGGCCAGACGGTAGATGAACAAATTTCAATTATTCCATCAAATATTTGCCAAACGATCAGTAGCCCTAAACTTAGTTAATTGCCAAGAAGTTGAGCTACTGATATTGATCAGTATTATATCATATTAGCAGGAGTCGCTTAGTATTAAAAAAAATAATATCTGTTTCATAAATCCTTGAAAATAAAAGATAGAGCACCGCGATTAATTGCACAGTTAAAAACCGGGAACAACAACCCAAGGAGAAAGCTAAAACAAAGGGACAATGCTTTAATTCGGTAGATATCATTTCGAGAAAAATGACATCACAACAATAAGAATCATTCTAGAAGTAAGGCTTTCTATGATGTACAAAAGGCTTGGGTAACATTACGAAATCAAGTTTCGTTAGAGGATGTGATCATAACGAAAGATATATCTGAGCAAAATTTAAAATTTTCATTTTGAATTCCTTTATAAAAATCAATCCAGGAACCTTTCGATCAAACCTTGTACTATAAAAAACGAGGGGAAAATGTATGACTTACCTTAAGAATAGAAGGTCTGGGCTGAGTAGTAGATGTTCCATGGTATGTATGGTAAACACCTCCTCCAAAAGGTAAGCCCCCAAATAACCGATATTTAGAACTCGTATCAGGAGTATATTCTTCTGCCTCGGGGATTACCTCACGTACAACAAAACGACGCAATGTTCCAAATTTTCCACCTAAAAACAAACATATTTCTTTATTATTATTAATAGTGGAAACTTGACGCAATCATAATGGGTTTATAAAAAGCGATTAGGCAAAAAAATACTTAGCAGTCGAATAAGATCCTCGACCATCTAGAAGGTTAATAGCGTTGGCGAAAAAAAGAAAAATCTTTGCCACCTTGGTAAAAACATGATTTCAATTTCGAGATGGGGATTTGGAAATCCAAAAGCAGGCGTAATCGACTATAGCAATTCCGATATATTTTTTTCGGTTTGACGTCGTTTTCGAGGAGATCAAGCTGCTTTTCTAAATTCTAGAAATGCCTTTTCTAATTACAGTGAAAATATCAAAAATTAGATCTAGGGGTTGACTCGCTATTT